>CXYZ01007957.1:672516-690431 GCA_900006705.1 Sonneratia caseolaris
TGAGTAATCTAGGCGTAGCAGATGCGATGGCGTTTACTCTTCCATGGGCTGCTACCTAAGGTCTCATCTCCAATTCCACTATCTCTACCCCCTCTCCCTTGTCTCGTCGAGCTTCCAGCTCTCACTCTCTGCCTTCTCTAGTTTTCTCCACCCTATCTCTCTTTCTTTTGACAGCTCATCAATCAATTTCCCAATGTCACGAGAAAACAAGGTGAATGGAGGAGCATGAAGGTTGAGGCAGCGAAGAAGAAGGGGAAAATGAATAATTAAGAGTATGGTCTCCCGATCACGGCTGCTCTTGGCAAGATTGTGGGGTTATGCTACCAGCAAACTCGCACTTACAGATTGTGAAGAAACATGTTCCAAGTTTTCTGAGGAGCCAGATTACTGGTAATATCGAAGACTGCTGAGTTCACGGGGGTGATTGATATATTTATGGCATGACAATTGGATATATTAGTGGCTTAAGTGACTACATAGAGGCCTCTGATTTGATGAAAGCGATATTCAGGGCTCGAATTAATCATATTATCTGCTGTACCCCGCAAGGAAGTCAAGAATAGTGTGTAATAATAAATGATAGTAAATAAGTATTCTATTCTATGTAAGTTGTACGTGCCGTGCCGCACGAGCCATTAAATAAATAATTACCCGAATATGACAACATTAAATCTTAGCGGTGTGACACACTTTAAATTGACAGAGATATATACTGATCTAATGATGTAACACGCGTGATTGATTTTACACTAAAGTAATAATGATATGGCAAGGTTACATCAAATTGTTTCACCACATTACTTGTCTGTGATAGCAAATTGTTGTGGAGTCTGTGCTTATGTAACGTTTATGCTTTTCCAAAGTAACGGATTAGAGATTATATGCTTAAATAATCCAAATTTAAACTCGTAGGAATCGGTGACAGAAAATCATAATCCCAGGGCTTTTGATGTGATAGATTGTTTTCTTAGAGGAGTTTTCACATCACATTTTCGTCTTATCGCAGGAATTGGACTACCCGAGTGAATGCATTGGCATGATGTCTGGTTGATATGCAAAATTCGATGGAGAAGTCGTCGTTATATCGCTCGCATTTCATAGTGGCATTAGGACGGATGGACCATTTGGTGGAGAAGAAAGAAACAATACAGGCAATCTTCTGCATCATATATATCCCCGTGCTTCATTTGCCCAAGTCCGTAGGTATATAGGGCACATTCCTATGGGTGGTTGCTTCGAGGACCTTCTGGTACATGCTCCGCAACCATCCGTTGCACATCCTCAATGGAAAAGAATGCCTGACGAACAATCGATCTGCACTTCTTTCTGCCTGGAATCCTTTTCTTCTCGAACTACTGGTGGTCTCTGCTCCTTTTGGTTTCTCTGTTTTTCCACTTTCCCCATCAGAGCTTGTTCCACTAGGAAATTATCAACACTCCGTTCGAGTCTCAACCAATAGTTCGATCGTACAAGGCTTGTTGTACTTGGGCCTCAGCCTGTGGAGTGAGGAAGACCTGGTGCCAGTACATGGGCTGGGCTCGTTGCAGGGCCTTTCCTCGCTTTATCAATTTGAAGTAAAATCCCAGGCCTTGTGCGCAATAGGTACTTCACTGGCCCCACTTGGGATAAGTGTTATTTATGATAATTATGGGCATCCACTTGGTCCTTTCACACATGTAAGATTTGCTGGAGGCGAAAAACACACGGTAAGTTCAATTTATTTCTCTACAAGCAGACTGATGCATCGTTGAAGTTATATCACAATAATCTCAACTATATACATACATATACAGATATCTTAATAATCTCTGATGGCCATATAGCTGCACCTAGCACTTAGTATATATTTCATATACAGTACAACCGTAAGAACTTGTTTTTCTCTAATATGAGTAATCAAAATGTCTTATAAGTTTGATTTGAATAGCAGAAAATAAAGTATTGATAGAGATAGAGGGTAATAGAAGCATGGTAATAATTTTAGGAAAGGCACAAATTAAGCCGACTTTTTATGAGATGAAACCCAAAGAAGCAAGCAACTTAGATTACACAAGATAGGTGGACAACCAAAAACAAGTAATGCTGCAGACATCTTCAAAATTTATATTTCATGACTGAACAAAGATAGTCATAAATAAAGAATCTCTTTGCATAGATATATCATGTGCATTAACTTGTTAAAGTTTTTTTCTCTTTACAGATTAAGCTGGACTATCCCTTTGAGTATTTGACATCGATATCAGGATATATAGGTGAAGTATCCGGTTAAGTACGAGTCCGGTCGCTCTCTTTTCAAAGTAACCAACGAATGTATGGGCCTTTTGGACCGGAAGTTGGTATGCGTGTTCCTGCTCAATGGAATGGAGGCAAGATTGTGGGGTTCTTTGGGGCAGTCGAGGATTCCCACCTTAGGTGTATCAAAGCCCATCTTGAACCAGTTTCTCATATACATCCCTTTGAGGATGCTGGTCCATTTGGAGGTGATCACGGTTACCAATGGGATGATGGAAAGAGCAACGATATAAAGAGAATAGTTATTGCTTGGGGACGGGTCATTAATTCCTTCAAGTGTGTCCATGAGATTGATGGCATCATCACGGATGGGACTAGATATGGAGGAAGGGGTGGATCAAATGAATAAACGGTTATCTCACTCTAAATATATCTTTTAACTCTTCTTGTTTAGTTTTGATATTTCCTTTACAAGTGTTCTTCGAGTATTTGGAGCTCATATCACTTTTTTGTCTGATTGCAGATTGAATTGGACTACCCAAATGAATATATCAGCATGATGTCCGGATGTTATGGAAAATATGATGGAGAAGTCGTCGTTACATCTCTCACATTTCACAGTAATATTCGGGCTTATGGACCATTTGGTGGAGAAGTAGGATTCAGTGAGACCTATTTCAGGACTCCATTGAACATTGGCATGATAAATGGAATTTATGGAAGAAGTGGTGATTTTCTTAATGCAATTGGAGCTCATTTTGCACCGGTTTATCATAAACTCCCGCTCAAGCTCATTGGACCTTTTGGACATGACAGTAGTGATGATATATGGGATGATGGAAGACATAGCAGCATAAGACAAATTAATATTAGGTATGGATGGATCCTTGATTCCATCAAGTTCACATATGATGATGATGGAGACACTGTTGAAGGATCCAATCATGGCGGAAATGGCGGACGTCCATTTGTAAGTTGCTTGTATTTTCCTTTTGGAACTGGATGAATGTATTTATTTGATGTATGTGGTGGAATTGTTTATGCTTTTATTCATTCTTTGCAGGCTATTATGTTGGACTATCCAAACGAGCATGTGAGGTCGATATCTGGACATGTTGGACCGTTTGAGGATTACATGAGCATCAGATCTCTCACGCTGAGGACGAGCAAGAGAAGTTTTGGACCATTTGGCATTGAAGAAGGAACTCCCTTCTCAATTGAGGCAAATAACTGTAAACTAGTTGGATTTTTTGGGTGCTCTTCCATCTATCTTCATTCGATCCGCGCTCACATCGAAACCTTGTCTAGCCACCAGCACTCCTACTAGTAGTTTTGTCTCATCTCAAACTACAAAATGTTATTTGTGTTTCATGACGAGAAGTAGCTTTTATTCATTGGACACATACACTGTATACGTAAGTGTTTTACTGATTTGGTTCACAGTGCATTCGGTTGTTATCCATTTCTGATTATGTGCTATATTATCCCCTACTTTTCCATAGGCACCCTTCCTACCCATGAACAATCTTTGACTAATCTTTGCATCTAAGCTGAACCGCTATTTCAGATCAATTTTTGACTGCATCAATAGACAGACAGTTCAGGATCCATAGTTTAGCTGAAACTCATCGGCTTGTGGTATAACTTATTATCCATCATCATGCTATTGCATATATTTCTAAAAGATTGCTAAAAGTGCAAGAGACTTTCTGATCAGAGTATTGAACCTTTTACTTGGTTCAGGTTAGAAGCGATACTAACTGTATTAAGAGTCAACTTCCATTCCAAGAGAGAAGTGATCGTCGAGGCCCTTATGTGGCAAATTCTCCATTAAGTATTGTCAATAATGAGTCCAAAAGGGGCCCTGGAGTGTCCCCGAGGACAACGCCATCCACATACACCGATCGGAAGATAGCACAAGATTGTTCCTTAGAGTAAACAGGCTGCTCGAGAGCTAAAAAATCCCATGCCCTGAAGAATGATACCAAGTCAATGGAACTAGGCAATTGTTGGCTGCCTAAGGCCATGGTGGGTCTCGTAGATTGATATGGGACATACTTTCCTTAATACAAAATATTCTCCACATTTGTAATATACATTTCCATGTTTTACTTATCTATCCTAGGCAAGCTCCATTTTAGGTATGTACTTAGCATATTTTCGTACTTTATTTCTTTCGTGTATTATATTTGTAAACTTGTTATTGAATGAATACATGGTAGAATTGCCCTCTACTCTGGCAATTTGACAACTGGTGACCTTCGTCCACTCATCTGCAATTACCTCTTGAGTCCTGCCAGCGAACTCATCTTTGAATTGTGACCAGTAATGGGGCCTCCACTCCCTACGATCGAAATCCCAAATTGATATCTTTATTGTTAAACCACCGACGAGGCCCCACGGAGGCGAGCTCCCACCCCGTCAGAGATTTTATTTATGACGACTTTAGAACAATTTTAGTAAGCATGTTCTTCACCGAGTTTTGACTAGATTCCACCCCATAGGACTTGGATTTATTTGGCTGGAATTAGTTAGCACCGAGGATTGCTACTTCAGATCCTGTCAAATCCTAGTAGACCCGACGAGATGTAGGCAAGATTCGACCGTCTCTTGCAATTGAAATAGAAAGTTGCCTAATTTTGTAACCTGCAATGTGAAAGTAAAACAAAATCAAGTTGAGCATTAAATTAACCTTCAGACCAACCCACGTCGAGATTGCCAGAAGAGTTAGGCCTCTTTGGATGTCATCGCCTTGAGCCAACTCAAAATATACAACTATATACTTTACTCATTATCCAAGTCGAGATGCTCTAGATCAGACCACCTTCTTGTTCTGTCAAACAAATTTTTAATTGAATGATTGATGGGGATAGTTCTAAATGTATACTTCCTGTATAACAAATTATACATTACTGAAAACGTTGGCTATTTACGCTTGTTTTCGTGAAGAAACGCACCTATGCTCTGCTTATTGCTTGCACGGCTCAAATTGTAGGTCTAGCAATCATACCCACTTCGAACATTAATTGCGTAATGTAGGCGATTAGGTTGCCGCAGTTACTTTCCTCATTTTTGCCCATTAAAAAAATAACCATATCAACATAAACTTCGGAGACATTGTAAAGTGCATGAAAGATAAATAACCGTATGATGATTCCTTCATTTCTCTTAGTATCCATAATTTTCAAATTTCCAAATATTAGAACAATCACTTAAAAAAGAAAGAAATTTAGTATAATAATATCATATCTATGATATCATCGCATGAGGTTCCTAATCAAACTTTTTTGTTCCGATTTACTTATTTTTTTTAGTTTTTTAATAATTAATGAGTTAACTTTCGTTAGCAATGTCTGCAAAATTTGTTGGAGAATCTAATGGCAAAGCTTTTACGAACTCGTCGTTTATTAAGCCCCTTTGCAAAGAAGACTGTCAAGACTTTTGCCAAGGGTACCTAGGTCACGTTCTTACGTGTTGTTGCTTCGAGGGCCTTTTGATACATGCTCTGCGACCATCCCTTGCTCATCCTCAATGGAAAAGGATACTGAGGCTAATGCCCGGTGACCAATCGACACTTTTTTCTGCCTCAAATCCTTTTTCTTCGGGAACTAATACTAGTGGTGCCTGATCCTTAGGTTTCGAAGCTTGGCATCAGTTTCAGATGTCACCTCCTGCTCCGACATTTTTTCCCACTCCCCCATAAGTTATTGTTGACCAATAGCAAATTAACCGTCCTTTCAGCCAATAGTTCGATAGTATGAGGCTTGCGGTACCTGGGCTCTCAGCCGCTAAGTGCTTCCACCAATCGCCGTCGTCATTTGTATTCATGGGTCTGAACTGCAAGTCGCCCCTTCGCACGCGTTTCTTAATCTACTTTAGATGATTCTATGCTTCTACTTTAGGGTAAATAATATTCTACTTCGGTTCTTTATATTTTATTCCAAAGATTGCTCGAAGTCCAGAGATTCGTGGTCGACACCGTGAGACTTCTATTTATTCATTGTGCATTGTTTAATCTCCCTTGTGTGAAGCTTGTGAAGCACCTTTTTATTCGTGAGGAAAATTGCATCCATAAAAAGATTGGACGAATTTGGGTTCAACAATGGTTTGTCCAAAAATTGATGTAACATGTTTAAGGAATTTCCTCTCGGCTCTGGGATTACTGAAGCGCCGAGAATCCATTCAAAGAGTGCCGCCCCAGGCCCAAACCCTGCCTCTGCCACCATCTACTGCCACGGCCTCCACACCACTGGCTCGTGCTCCGCCGGACTGGAGGCATGATGTGTTTGTCAGCTTCCGGGGAGAGGACACGAGGAAGGGCTTCGCGTCTCACCTCTTCCACACCCTACAGCAGGCGGACATCCGCTGCTACCGGGACATTGAGCGGCAGGAGAGAGGGCAAGTGGTAGGACCCATGCTCATAAGGGCGATCCGTGACTCTCGGATCGCCATCATCATCTTCTCCACAAACTATGCCGACTCCAAGTGGTGCCTCAAGGAGCTCGTTGAGATTCTCGAATGCAACAAGATGTACAAGGATCACGGTCACATGGTCATACCCATCTTCTACGGCGTCGAGCCATCGGAAGTCCGGAGGCAGTCTGGGGAGTTTGGAGAAGCATTCAGGAGATGTCAGCCCAGAGATGAGAAGGAAAGGGAGTCCTGGAGGGCCGCACTGGAAGAGGCCGGAAACATATCGTCTTGGCACTCGGACAATGATGCAAGGTGCGTTCAGTACACTTCATTTTTTTGTTTATATTCTTTTGTAAGGCTTTACGATGTTAGGGAATGATAATATGATTCGCAGGAGGGTTAAAAAAATGGGTTATCGATAAGCTCTCAATCACTGAATCATTCTCGACTAACATTGATGGCCTCTAAAGCCGGATGGGATCAAATAGGGCTAAAACATATGACCTATGAAAGTAAGCTGTCTTCTGATTTTAGCGTGCGAGCGAGTCCCTTGAGCTCGACACACATTCCGTGACGACTATGCTCTTTGCTTCCTTCTCCAGTTTTTCAGTTGTAGCGAAAAAGGAATTAATTAATTTTTTTAATAAGATTATATATTGATAAAAATACCATGTTTATTTATGCAGACATAATTTACAATAACAACGATAATATTACCATTTGAATCACAGTAAATAAATAGATAAACAATGTAACAATTAACATAAACTTTCATCAGTTGTTGCACGAGCAAAAACCAGGCTTCTAAAGATTTTGCAATGCAGGGACGAAGCGGAATTCATTGAACAGATTGTCCAAGACCTTTCGAACCGAGTGTTCTACTTTCGTTCTCCATATTTTACTAGCAATGCAGTGGGATTAGATCAGAATGTTGATCACATAATCTCTTCGTTAAATATTGAAAGTGATGATGTTCGTGTGATTGGGATATACGGTATGGAAGGCATAGGGAAGACAGCAACTGCAAAAGCTGTCTGCGGTCGTCTCTATAACAATTTCCAAGGTGTTGGCTTAGTTGAGGATATCCGATATGCGGATGAGGAACGTAAGCTTGTTAAGTTGCAGAAGCAACTTCTGCAGGATGTTTTGAAGATAAGAAATATCATGTTCTTGTCAGATCGGAGAAACAACAATATTGGTACCATTAGGACTCGGTTGTATGGGAAAAAGATTTTGCTCGTTCTTGATAACTTGGATAAGAAGGAACAAGCATATTCCGTCACTGGAGAACATGACTTTCTTGGTCCTGGAAGTAGAATATTGATAACTACAAGAGATGAGAAATTACTTGACGACCTTAGAGTTGACGAGAAGTTCATGGTCCCAGGATTGAATCCAGAGGACTCGTTTCAGCTCTTCTGTCATCATGCTTTTGCTCAAGCCAATCCTAGGGAAGGCTATGAGGAATTGTCTACTAATCTTGTTCATTATGCTGGAGGGATCCCATTAGCAATTGAGACTTTTGCGTCTTTTCTTTCCGGGAAGATGAAGGACGAGTGGCTCCAGATACTCGAGAAGTTGGTGAAGAACCCTCAGCTTGATTCACTCGGAATATATTTAAGATTAGTTTCTCCTCTCTATACCATCAAACGAGTTGGGCCATATGGAGGTATTGGCACACCTTATGATGACAATGCACATAGATTTGTGAGGAAAATCTTTGTCATTGTTGAAAAATTGATTCAGTCCATAATCATAGAGTATGACGAAGATGGATCTTTGGTTCGTTCAAGTGCTCACGGTGGTTTGTATGGCTCTAATAACAAGGGCACACCTCACGAGGTTAGTCCCCTCTACCTTCTCAAGCATAGAAAATTTATTGAAGATTATTGCATGGAATAGTGATTTGCTATATGTGGAGGCTTACTGGCAATCCAAAGACTAAGTAATTTACTTCACTCGCAATAGGAGATCTTTTTAAGCATTAATATCTATATATGTATGTATTATCTTGATAGTTTGGAAAATAACAGCTATCCTAATAGTAAACAAAATCTCATTCTAGTTATTTATGAATTAAATTGTTACTTTCTCATATATATATATATATATATATATATATATATAGTGTACACATTAACTTGAAAGCTGGCAAGCTATTTAACAAGTTAACTGTGTTCACCTATGTAGTTTAAGTTAATTCCACATTGGTATCCTTTTGCAGATCGCTCTACATTATCCAAATGAGTTATTAACTTCAATATCAGGGTACATTGCTGAAGACTATGGTTTTCGAGCTATTCGATCAATTAAGTTCTACAGTAATAAACGTGTGTATGGACCATATGGTGAAGAAACTGGGACATCTTTCACCATTCCAATGGTTGATGATGGAAGGATAGTCGGATTCTTTGGGGGTTGCAATGTATATGTTGATGCCATTGGAGCATATTTTGGACCAGTGCCGCGTCCGTATCCGCTCAATTCACTAGGACCCGTTCAGGGTGAAGGTGAAAAATGGGATGACAAGAAGCATATGGATATTAGGCAAATTGAGGTGATATCTTCTTCTATCGTTGAGTCAATCAGTGTTTTGTATGATAACTATGGGCATCCTCTTGGTCCCTTCACACATGGAATAGCTTCTGCTGCTGAAGGTGAAAGGCACATGGTGAGTTTGATTCATTTTTACACCCACGAATTTGATTCTTCATTGATGCTATATCTCAATAATCTCTGAAGGCCTTGTGGTTACATCCGAAGTGATTCACTCCATATAATACTGCAGTCATCAAAATATTATGTCCTGAAACATGCATCTTCCGGATGTTTTGAAAGATATAATGATGGAGATAGAAGGTAATAACCAACCTTTTTAAAGGGTGAATCCCAGACAAGAATGAGAGGAATGTAGCACGAGACAAAATATTCATAAACAATGTTAGGTTAATAATATACTTTATTTTTTTATTATTTCAAGAGTGATAAATTAAAGACGGGTATCGGTTTCTCCGTGCAGAAATATTTTATGATAGCCTAATTATAATGTTTTCATTTTATAGGTTAAACTGGACTATCCACACGAGTACTTGACATCGATCTTCGGATATATCGGTGAAGAATTCGGTAAACTACGAGTCCACTCACTCACATTTGACAGCAACAAGAGAAGGTATGGGCCATTTGGACCACAAGTCGGTATGCATTTTCCTGCACAACGGACGGGAGGGAAGATTGTGGGGTTCTTTGGGACACTTGACGATTCCCAACTCGAGTCCATCAGGGCACATATTGAACCAGTTTCTCACATACATCCTTTCAAGGTTGCCGGCCCTTTTGGAGGCGAGCACGGTCGTCACTGGGATGATGGAAGGCACAACAATATAAAGCGAATAGTCATTACTTGGGGATGGGTCATCAATTCTATCAAGTGTGTCCATGATATTGATGGAATCATCGTGGATGGGGTTAAACATGGAGGAAGTGGTGGATCAGATGAATCTACGGTTATCTCTCTCTGAATATCTCTTCCTATCCTTTCTTTGAGGTTCGGTTTGTCATTTTCAGTTCGACTTTGAGTGATCTAAACTATGCATAACAGTTTTGTCCAACTTTTGCAGATCGAATTGGACTGGCCCAATGAATACATTCACAAGATGTCCGGTTATTACAAAAGAGTCGATGGAGTAACTTTGATTACATCTCTCACATTTCAAAGTAACATTAGGACGTATGGACCATTTGGTGAAGAAAACAGCCGCACCCATACATTCTTCAGGACTCCATTGAACATTGGCATGATAAGTGGATTTTATGGGAGGAGTGGCAAGTTCCTTAACGCAATTGGAGCACATTTTGCACCAGTTTATCATAAACTCCCGCTCAAGGTCATCGGACCCTTTGGAGATGACAGTAGGGCACCTACGGATCAATGGGATGATGGACAGCATAGCGGAATAAGACAGATAAAACTTACTTACGGGCAGGTAATCGATTCCATCCATTGCATATATGATGACAACGGATGTGCTGTCAAAGGATCCGAATATGGCACTATTCGTCCCCGTCGACCAGTAAGTTGCTTGTATTTCCATTTTCAAAGAAGCACCTTTGTGTCCACATGTTGCCGTCACTTTTCGTGTTTTTCGTTATAGAGAGTGCGTGATGATATATGATACATTTGATGCGCCTTAGTTTGTTCAGCGGGGAAGGAAATTTATAGTGGTGTAAAATGCTGATAAACAATGGATCGGTAAAGTACAAATGGGAGATTAGTGAACTTATTGGTTGGGGGGGTGGGGGGTTGGTTTAGACAGATGGCTCTACCATTTGCGTTCTCTCCAGATATATATATATATATATACATACGTGCAGGCTATTTATGATTTCATTCATTCTTTGCAGGAAATTGAATTGGATTATCCAAATGAATACGTGAGATCCATATCCGGACATATTGAACGGTTGGGGACTCAAATGTTCATCGGATCACTCACAATTAGGACAAACAAAAGAAAGTTTGGTCCTTTTGGTAGTGAGAATGGAACGCCCTTCTCTTTCGATTCAAATAACAGCAAAATAGTTGGATTATTTGGGAGCACCTCTAGCTATCTTCACTCGATCGGTGCTCACATCGAAGTCATGCCTGACAACCAGCACCTGGGTTGATATTTAGTATTCATTTCGATTATGAAAAGATAAGGGAAGAATTTTTCTCCAGCATACACATTTGGAGCTAAATAAGTCTGGTGTCGCAGTTTATGCATGTTCTATGGTCTTCCGTTCTCAAACCTTTCCTACTTCATACATACTCTTCCAAGAGCACGTTCGTGCTTGAACAATCCTTTGAATAATCTCTGCATTTAAGTCACACATCTCTTCCAAAACGTTTTTTTTTTCAATAGAGCACTGCCTTGCTTTATTTGGAGATAACGTGCTCGTTGTGGTTGGTCAGTTAAGTCCAACGTACCGAACAACAACAGGGATGGGAAGCCGTCTAGCGTTATCAGTGATGGAATCACCAGATATGGCGTTTAGATTGCCGAGAGAATACAACAAAACGTCCCGTTTTAATTGCCAGATGCAATGGGAGAATGATTTTTGTACCTCAAATAAGTTTTGCTCGGCATGTGAATATGTCGACCATATAGTTCTAAAACTGTGGTAAAGACAAACTGAACAAGTGAAGATGACTTTCGTCCATCAAGTTACTTTTGCTCGATTTCTCAAGTAACATATATGATGACCACAACAAACAATCACTGGACAAGAACAACAGTANGTGACTACAACAAACAATCACTGGACAAGAACAACAGTAGCTTCTAAGTTCCCACGTGTTTACAGTCATTCCTATGAACCCTGACCTATGAAAATAATAGAAGGAATGGGTTTTCATTGACAGTAGAATACCCGATCAGATGAGTGGGAGATTCGTCCGAGCTTGGAAATGAAGGAAGTGTTTTGAGACACGAGAAGCATATATATCTCTCATATCAGTTTCGTTGCGGCAGAACTTTGACGCTTGAAGGAGTCTTGAGCTGCTCGACAAGCAGAGGTCAGAGGTTGCTCAGGTCTCAGTTTCGTTGTTTGTGTTACTCGCCGTTTACTTGGGCCTCAGCCGGCGGAACGAGTTCCAAATATAGAATCGGCCCACGATGGGAAATACATATATTCAACATCCGTGATAATAGCCTTTCTGCATCGGGCCTAACGGAGCCCCAATATGAAAGGCCTATTGCGAATGGAAATTGCAACCGACAGATAGTGGAATTGGTTGGTCTTCGATGAACCCGTAAATGAATAACTGATTCTGTGGGACCGAGCAGTCGAATGGTCCATAGGATATTTTTCTACATAACATTTAATAATTAAGAAGTTAATTTTTGTCAGCAATGTCAGCAAAATTTGTTGGAGAATCTAATGGCACAGCTTTTACGAGCTCCTCGTTTATTAAGCCCCTTTGCAAAGAGGACTGTCAAGACTTTTGCCAAGGGTACCTAGGTCACGTTCTTACGAGTTGTTGCTTCGAGGGCCTTCTGATGCATGCTCCGTGACCACAGTGGGGGAGCGACCTCAGCGGATCCGACTCCTTGTAGTCTGCCAGGCAAATCGAGCAACCCGGGTCGGTCACCAGCTCCCTGCCCCGCCCGAGCTTTGCCTCAGAGTAGCTGAGCTTCGGGCGGCTCGAGAGCATCGCCAAGTTGATCCCATGTTCCCGATGGCGGCTTTGGGCCCTGCATTCAGCTCAGAAGCGTAGCCAGCATGTCACGAAGATCAATAGGATGAGCAGGATGAAGCCGACGACGAACACGACATCGTAGCCTAGATGCATCCGGAGAGTAACTCATCACGTTCAGCTTCTTGAAATTCCTCCAAGTGGAAGAAGAAAAGAAGGAAGAGACAAGAAGTAAGGTGATGATGACGACGACGGCGAATTAATATGATTGGCTGAGGGAAAGATGATGATGAAATAATTTATTAATTATGCCACGACCAATATAGGTCGTGGCCTAGTTGAGAATACTTATTTAATACTTGTTATTCCAATTACTTACATTTTTTTAATAATTGATATATTGTATTAATCAACCAATCAAGAGAATATACATTGATATTATAAAGATCAAAATATCATCAAACTCTATCACCTAACATAAGACTCAAATGAGATCGTTCTACTCTTGACTCTAAGTGGAGTGAGGATCTTATACGTGATTTTAAGAAACTCATTACCAAACTTAATATAAGATTGGTATTGGAAGCATTGCCTCGAAAAATCCGATGATTCCGTTCTCTTGACACTACATAGATAAAAGTGGTGAAGAAAAACTTATAAACTGTTGCAAGAGTGCCCCTTCTTTGCATGTTGCATTCAGCCCAAGTAAGCTCAAAATACCAATTCCCAGTGAATCGATTTATCTGGATCCGTGTAAGTAAAGAATGCTATATATCACCTATAATAGGGCATTAGAAGAATAGGTGATCTCGAGATTCAACACTAGATCCACAAAAATCACAGAGGGAGGAGGGGAGTGAGATCCATGTTTTCATTCGAGCCTTAGTGGAGAGTCTATCCAGTATAGCAAGCTAGCTAATTAAAGACAATCTTGGAATATGTCCAGAGAACCAGATCAGTCTATGCCATGAGACTCGTGGGTGCTTAGCTCTAATGGCCTCTCAAGCAGTGTTAATGTTGAATTTTGATGTTTGCTTCCAATAAAAGGTATCACGATCACCAATTGCAGCAAAACGTTCTACTTGCTGCATAAAGGATACCGTTGTAGGGTCTCTATTGCATGGCCAACAACATGTAGAGTTTCTGAATATTATTGAGATGGTAGCTTTCTCTGAAATGGCAGGGAATGATAGTGGACCATTAGGCAAAGCAGTATGAAAATGCCCATTTACAGACCATTTGTCATACCAAAAGGATATGGATTGCCTTGACCCAACCTGACATGATATGAAAGGAAAAGTAATGTCACGATGTTTCAATAGCTTTCTGCAATTCCAAGAGCAAGACGAGGGTACTCTAATAGACCAAATAGATCAAAACGCATGAGGTATTTTGTAACTCATGCAACTTAGAGGAACCTGCATTAGTCAAAATTTGACATAGATTCCTCAAGACACATGCAGAGTTCTATGAGTTGAGATCTTTCAATCCAAGTCCTCATTTATTGTGAGGGCAGCAAAGAGACGCCCATTAAACTTTTGCCCCTTGTGTACTATCTACCTTACATATTTTCATTAAGTGAATTATTGTACATCTATTAATGCTTAGGATATTTTTTTTGTCCATGACAGTGTATTCATTCATACTTTTTGTCCAAATTCATTGTCAGCTTATCCATAAATTAAAATATAAAAAAATCAGCCTGCGCATGCCATTGATCACCGACCACGATTATATATTTATTCGATTTTCATCTCTTTCTGAAAGTACGCTAACATCTCTTGGAGATTTCCTCTTGGCCTGTCCCAACCCCAGCACCACTGAGCTCTACCGCCATGGCTTCGCCGGGGCTTGTTCATACTACTCCACCACCTGACTGGAGGCATGACGTGTTTGTTAGCTTCAGAGGAGACGACACGAGGAAGGGGTTCGCGTCCCACCTCTTCCACGCCCTAAAGCAGGCCGACATCCGCTGCTATCGGGACGTCGAACGGCAGGAGAGAGGGCAGGTGGTTGGACCCATGCTCATAAAGGCGATCCGCGACTCCCGGATCGCCATCATCATCTTCTCCACCAACTATGCCGACTCCAAGTGGTGCCTCAAGGAGCTGGTCGAGATTCTCGAGTACAACGAGTTGTACAAGGGGCATGGCCACATGGTCATACCCATTTTCTTCGACGTTGAGCCATCGGAAGTTCGTAGGCAGTCCGGGAGGTTCGGAGAAGGATTCAAGAGGTGTCAGCCCGGGGACGAGAAGGAAAAGGAGGCCTGGAGGGCCGCGCTGGAAGAGGCCGGGAACATATCGTCATGGCACCTGGACAATGATGCGAGGTGCCGTACACTTCCTTCTCCATTTTCATTTTCTGAAGAAATAATTAGGATGACCGATTTGAAGCCGACATCGTTGGAGCGAGGAGGAATATAGACATTAAAAATGAGGATTTTTTCCCCCTTGGTATCAGCGTATGAATGATTTCTTCAATACCCTAATTCTCTTTCCCTATACAGGAGATAAGTAAACCCCACTTCCTAAAGATCCAATTTGTGCAGCTCTAGTTTGTTCATTCACTATGGGGTAATCTCTCTTCTTTATCAACCAAGAGGTCTTTGGTGGCGTTGGTGTTGGTGATAGTGGTGGTGATGATGATATTACGAGAAAATTACTATTACTATATATATCTTATTTGTTTGTGATTTTTGATCATTCAATTTTATATATTTCTAGATAACTATTTTAATTCTGCATATTTCCTTCTGTTTTTTACACTGCCACCATCGGAAGCCACCACCACCGGAAGCCCATCCTTCCTCGTCATGATCTGAATATCAATGACTCATTTTAAATTTTTTATATATAGAGAGAGGTTAATGCGTAATATTATGTTATATTGGCATTAAAAAATACATTTTAGTGCCATTTAGGACATATTAATGGATATATAAGTATTATATTGACCTTTTTTTTCTGACTCTCCGGATTGTGTTCAAATGATCGAAGGGAACTTGACAACATCATGGGCATGCAGAAACACACTTCATAATCTTGCTTCCGGTCCGAAAGTTTTTGATGAGGTTGATTGTTTTTGGATATCCCGTAATCTAAACTCTCTTGAACATGAACTCTGTAAAACGGGCAGAAAGCGTCATTCTATGGATGTATATTTCGTTGAAAATAGTAGTGAATTTTTCAACTCTTACTCATACAGCTAACCCACTCTACATTACTAAGAACAAAAGTAATATATTAACGGCATCATGTGCACATATATAAGCAACTCGTAAATGAGGATATCCAAGTAAAACTCAAATATGTTGTAGTCTTACATGTAACAAATATATCAAGGTAGCATGTCTCAGCAATATAATTAATCAGTCAATTATTGCATAACTTGTGTATAATTTTAGGTTACTTAATAAATCTCTATGGTTATTAAAGGTTTTTTAGGATTTTAATTCCTTTTTAGGATTATATTAAGAATTCTTAATAATTTTCAAAAGTTTCTGCGTCTTCAATTATTGGGCCATGACACCATCCTTCTCGTCACGAAAGGGGGCATGCTTCAATTGCACAAAATCACCAACATATGAGACACTTGCTGTAATTTTCGCGTAACAACGACAACAACAATAATAAATGCCTCTTGGCCTTCACGCAGTGGTTAATAGGGTTTACATCTCTAAGATGCAGTGGTTAACAGGGTTTTACATCTCTAAGAGCCTCTTTTACAATTAACAAAATAGGAAACAGTCACTTTTACAGAGATGAGCAACAGTAGAAAAGTATTTTGTTACTGATTTCCATGTATGTTAATAAAGGCAGTTCCAAACTAACAAAAAGTTATTCCTGATAAATTTTATGCTTTCAAAAGTAATTTCGGATTTTTCATTTATTAAAATTTATTCTAGATTTTAACTTAACCTAGAATATAAAATCAAACTAACATTACTGCTGACCTCTGAAATTGTTGTGATGTAGGGATGAAGCAGAATTCATTGAGCTAATTCTACAAGACCTTTCAGACAGAGTGTTCTACTTTCGTTCTCCCTATTATACCAACAACACGGTGGGAATAGATGANTGCAAGGTGCGTTCAGTACACTTCATTTTTTTGTTTATATTCTTTTGTAAGGCTTTACGATGTTAGGGAATGATAATATGATTCGCAGGAGGGTTAAAAAAATGGGTTATCGATAAGCTCTCAATCACTGAATCATTCTCGACTAACATTGATGGCCTCTAAAGCCGGATGGGATCAAATAGGGCTAAAACATATGACCTATGAAAGTAAGCTGTCTTCTGATTTTAGCGTGCGAGCGAGTCCCTTGAGCTCGACACACATTCCGTGACGACTATGCTCTTTGCTTCCTTCTCCAGTTTTTCAGTTGTAGCGAAAAAGGAATTAATTAATTTTTTTAATAAGATTATATATTGATAAAAATACCATGTTTATTTATGCAGACATAATTTACAATAACAACGATAATATTACCATTTGAATCACAGTAAATAAATAGATAAACAATGTAACAATTAACATAAACTTTCATCAGTTGTTGCACGAGCAAAAACCAGGCTTCTAAAGATTTTGCAATGCAGGGACGAAGCGGAATTCATTGAACAGATTGTCCAAGACCTTTCGAACCGAGTGTTCTACTTTCGTTCTCCATATTTTACTAGCAATGCAGTGGGATTAGATCAGAATGTTGATCACATAATCTCTTCGTTAAATATTGAAAGTGATGATGTTCGTGTGATTGGGATATACGGTATGGAAGGCATAGGGAAGACAGCAACTGCAAAAGCTGTCTGCGGTCGTCTCTATAACAATTTCCAAGGTGTTGGCTTAGTTGAGGATATCCGATATGCGGATGAGGAACGTAAGCTTGTTAAGTTGCAGAAGCAACTTCTGCAGGATGTTTTGAAGATAAGAAATATCATGTTCTTGTCAGATCGGAGAAACAACAATATTGGTACCATTAGGACTCGGTTGTATGGGAAAAAGATTTTGCTCGTTCTTGATAACTTGGATAAGAAGGAACAAGCATATTCCGTCACTGGAGAACATGACTTTCTTGGTCCTGGAAGTAGAA
>CXYZ01007957.1:698038-715317 GCA_900006705.1 Sonneratia caseolaris
AGGTGATCACGGTTACCAATGGGATGATGGAAAGAGCAACGATATAAAGAGAATAGTTATTGCTTGGGGACGGGTCATTAATTCCTTCAAGTGTGTCCATGAGATTGATGGCATCATCACGGATGGGACTAGATATGGAGGAAGGGGTGGATCAAATGAATCAACGGTTATCTCACTCTAAATATATCTTTTAACTCTTCTTGTTTAGTTTTGATATTTCCTTTACAAGTGTTCTTCGAGTATTTGGAGCTCATATCACTTTTTTGTCTGATTGCAGATTGAATTGGACTACCCAAATGAATATATCAGCATGATGTCCGGATGTTATGGAAAATATGATGGAGAAGTCGTCGTTACATCTCTCACATTTCACAGTAATATTCGGGCTTATGGACCATTTGGTGGAGAAGTAGGATTCAGTGAGACCTATTTCAGGACTCCATTGAACATTGGCATGATAAATGGAATTTATGGAAGAAGTGGTGATTTTCTTAATGCAATTGGAGCTCATTTTGCACCGGTTTATCATAAACTCCCGCTCAAGCTCATTGGACCTTTTGGACATGACAGTAGTGATGATATATGGGATGATGGAAGACATAGCAGCATAAGACAAATTAATATTAGGTATGGATGGATCCTTGATTCCATCAAGTTCACATATGATGATGATGGAGACACTGTTGAAGGATCCAATCATGGCGGAAATGGCGGACGTCCATTTGTAAGTTGCTTGTATTTTCCTTTTGGAACTGGATGAATGTATTTATTTGATGTATGTGGTGGAATTGTTTATGCTTTTATTCATTCTTTGCAGGCTATTATGTTGGACTATCCAAACGAGCATGTGAGGTCGATATCTGGACATGTTGGACCGTTTGAGGATTACATGAGCATCAGATCTCTCACGCTGAGGACGAGCAAGAGAAGTTTTGGACCATTTGGCATTGAAGAAGGAACTCCCTTCTCAATTGAGGCAAATAACTGTAAACTAGTTGGATTTTTTGGGTGCTCTTCCATCTATCTTCATTCGATCCGCGCTCACATCGAAACCTTGTCTAGCCACCAGCACTCCTACTAGTAGTTTTGTCTCATCTCAAACTACAAAATGTTATTTGTGTTTCATGACGAGAAGTAGCTTTTATTCATTGGACACATACACTGTATACGTAAGTGTTTTACTGATTTGGTTCACAGTGCATTCGGTTGTTATCCATTTCTGATTATGTGCTATATTATCCCCTACTTTTCCATAGGCACCCTTCCTACCCATGAACAATCTTTGACTAATCTTTGCATCTAAGCTGAACCGCTATTTCAGATCAATTTTTGACTGCATCAATAGACAGACAGTTCAGGATCCATAGTTTAGCTGAAACTCATCGGCTTGTGGTATAACTTATTATCCATCATCATGCTATTGCATATATTTCTAAAAGATTGCTAAAAGTGCAAGAGACTTTCTGATCAGAGTATTGAACCTTTTACTTGGTTCAGGTTAGAAGCGATACTAACTGTATTAAGAGTCAACTTCCATTCCAAGAGAGAAGTGATCGTCGAGGCCCTTATGTGGCAAATTCTCCATTAAGTATTGTCAATAATGAGTCCAAAAGGGGCCCTGGAGTGTCCCCGAGGACAACGCCATCCACATACACCGATCGGAAGATAGCACAAGATTGTTCCTTAGAGTAAACAGGCTGCTCGAGAGCTAAAAAATCCCATGCCCTGAAGAATGATACCAAGTCAATGGAACTAGGCAATTGTTGGCTGCCTAAGGCCATGGTGGGTCTCGTAGATTGATATGGGACATACTTTCCTTAATACAAAATATTCTCCACATTTGTAATATACATTTCCATGTTTTACTTATCTATCCTAGGCAAGCTCCATTTTAGGTATGTACTTAGCATATTTTCGTACTTTATTTCTTTCGTGTATTATATTTGTAAACTTGTTATTGAATGAATACATGGTAGAATTGCCCTCTACTCTGGCAATTTGACAATTGGTGACCTTCATCCACTCATCTGCAATTACCTGTTGAGTCCTGCCAGCTAACTCATCTTTGAATTGTGACCAGTAATGGGGCGTCCACTCCCTACGATCGAGATCCCAAATTGATATCTTTATTGTTAAACCACAGACGAGGCCCCACGGAGGCCGACAGAGATTTTATTTATGACGACTTTAGAACAATTTTAGTAAGCATGTTCTTCACCGAGTTTTGACTAGATTCCACCTGGTATGACTTGGATTGATTTGGCTGGAATTAGTTAGCACCGAGGATTGCTACTTCAGATCCTGTCAAATCCTAGTAGACCCGACGAGATGTAGGCAAGATTCGACCGTCTCTTGCAATTGAAATAGAAAGTTGCCTAATTTTGTAACCTGCAATGTGAAAGTAAAACAAAATCAAGTTGAGCATTAAATTAACCTTCAGACCAACCCACGTCGAGATTGCCAGAAGAGTTAGGCCTCTTTGGATGTCATCGCCTTGAGCCAACTCAAAATATACAACTATATACTTTACTCATTATCCAAGTCGAGATGCTCTAGATCAGACCACCTTCTTGTTCTGTCAAACAAATTTTTAATTGAATGATTGATGGGGATAGTTCTAAATGTATACTTCCTGTATAACAAATTATACATTACTGAAAACGTTGGCTATTTACGCTTGTTTTCGTGAAGAAACGCACCTATGCTCTGCTTATTGCTTGCACGGCTCAAATTGTAGGTCTAGCAATCATACCCACTTCGAACATTAATTGCGTAATGTAGGCGATTAGGTTGCCGCAGTTACTTTCCTCATTTTTGCCCATTAAAAAAATAACCATATCAACATAAACTTCGGAGACATTGTAAAGTGCATGAAAGATAAATAACCGTATGATGATTCCTTCATTTCTCTTAGTATCCATAATTTTCAAATTTCCAAATATTAGAACAATCACTTAAAAAAGAAAGAAATTTAGTATAATAATATCATATCTATGATATCATCGCATGAGGTTCCTAATCAAACTTTTTTGTTCCGATTTACTTATTTTTTTTAGTTTTTTAATAATTAATGAGTTAACTTTCGTTAGCAATGTCTGCAAAATTTGTTGGAGAATCTAATGGCAAAGCTTTTACGAACTCGTAGTTTATTAAGCCCCTTTGCAAAGAAGACTGTCAAGACTTTTGCCAAGGGTACCTAGGTCACGTTCTTACGTGTTGTTGCTTCGAGGGCCTTTTGATACATGCTCTGCGACCATCCCTTGCTCATCCTCAATGGAAAAGGATACTGAGGCTAATGCCCGGTGACCAATCGACACTTTTTTCTGCCTCAAATCCTTTTTCTTCGGGAACTAATACTAGTGGTGCCTGATCCTTAGGTTTCGAAGCTTGGCATCAGTTTCAGATGTCACCTCCTGCTCCGACATTTTTTCCCACTCCCCCATAAGTTATTGTTGACCAATAGCAAATTAACCGTCCTTTCAGCCAATAGTTCGATAGTATGAGGCTTGCGGTACCTGGGCTCTCAGCCGCTAAGTGCTTCCACCAATCGCCGTCGTCATTTGTATTCATGGGTCTGAACTGCAAGTCGCCCCTTCGCACGCGTTTCTTAATCTACTTTAGATGATTCTATGCTTCTACTTTAGGGTAAATAATATTCTACTTCGGTTCTTTATATTTTATTCCAAAGATTGCTCGAAGTCCAGAGATTCGTGGTCGACACCGTGAGACTTCTATTTATTCATTGTGCATTGTTTAATCTCCCTTGTGTGAAGCTTGTGAAGCACCTTTTTATTCGTGAGGAAAATTGCATCCATAAAAAGATTGGACGAATTTGGGTTCAACAATGGTTTGTCCAAAAATTGATGTAACATGTTTAAGGAATTTCCTCTCGGCTCTGGGATTACTGAAGCGCCGAGAATCCATTCAAAGAGTGCCGCCCCAGGCCCAAACCCTGCCTCTGCCACCATCTACTGCCACGGCCTCCACACCACTGGCTCGTGCTCCGCCGGACTGGAGGCATGATGTGTTTGTCAGCTTCCGGGGAGAGGACACGAGGAAGGGCTTCGCGTCTCACCTCTTCCACACCCTACAGCAGGCGGACATCCGCTGCTACCGGGACATTGAGCGGCAGGAGAGAGGGCAAGTGGTAGGACCCATGCTCATAAGGGCGATCCGTGACTCTCGGATCGCCATCATCATCTTCTCCACAAACTATGCCGACTCCAAGTGGTGCCTCAAGGAGCTCGTTGAGATTCTCGAATGCAACAAGATGTACAAGGATCACGGTCACATGGTCATACCCATCTTCTACGGCGTCGAGCCATCGGAAGTCCGGAGGCAGTCTGGGGAGTTTGGAGAAGCATTCAGGAGATGTCAGCCCAGAGATGAGAAGGAAAGGGAGTCCTGGAGGGCCGCACTGGAAGAGGCCGGAAACATATCGTCTTGGCACTCGGACAATGATGCAAGGTGCGTTCAGTACACTTCATTTTTTTGTTTATATTCTTTTGTAAGGCTTTACGATGTTAGGGAATGATAATATGATTCGCAGGAGGGTTAAAAAAATGGGTTATCGATAAGCTCTCAATCACTGAATCATTCTCGACTAACATTGATGGCCTCTAAAGCCGGATGGGATCAAATAGGGCTAAAACATATGACCTATGAAAGTAAGCTGTCTTCTGATTTTAGCGTGCGAGCGAGTCCCTTGAGCTCGACACACATTCCGTGACGACTATGCTCTTTGCTTCCTTCTCCAGTTTTTCAGTTGTAGCGAAAAAGGAATTAATTAATTTTTTTAATAAGATTATATATTGATAAAAATACCATGTTTATTTATGCAGACATAATTTACAATAACAACGATAATATTACCATTTGAATCACAGTAAATAAATAGATAAACAATGTAACAATTAACATAAACTTTCATCAGTTGTTGCACGAGCAAAAACCAGGCTTCTAAAGATTTTGCAATGCAGGGACGAAGCGGAATTCATTGAACAGATTGTCCAAGACCTTTCGAACCGAGTGTTCTACTTTCGTTCTCCATATTTTACTAGCAATGCAGTGGGATTAGATCAGAATGTTGATCACATAATCTCTTCGTTAAATATTGAAAGTGATGATGTTCGTGTGATTGGGATATACGGTATGGAAGGCATAGGGAAGACAGCAACTGCAAAAGCTGTCTGCGGTCGTCTCTATAACAATTTCCAAGGTGTTGGCTTAGTTGAGGATATCCGATATGCGGATGAGGAACGTAAGCTTGTTAAGTTGCAGAAGCAACTTCTGCAGGATGTTTTGAAGATAAGAAATATCATGTTCTTGTCAGATCGGAGAAACAACAATATTGGTACCATTAGGACTCGGTTGTATGGGAAAAAGATTTTGCTCGTTCTTGATAACTTGGATAAGAAGGAACAAGCATATTCCGTCACTGGAGAACATGACTTTCTTGGTCCTGGAAGTAGAATATTGATAACTACAAGAGATGAGCAGGTACTAGATGACCTTAGAGTAGATATGAAGTTCATGGTCCCAGGATTGAATCCGGAGGACTCGCTTCAACTCTTCTGCCGTCATGCTTTTGCTCAAGCCAATCCTAGGGAAGGCTATGAGGAATTGTCTACTAATCTTGTTCATTATGCCGGAGGGATCCCGCTAGCAATCGAGACTTTTGTGTCTTTTCTTTCCGAGAAATTGAAGGATGAGTGGCAGCAAATTCTCGAGAAGTTGGTTAAGAACCCTCACCTCGATTCATTCGGAGTATATCTAAGATCAGTTTCCCCTCTCTATCCCTTCAAACGTGTTGGTCCATATGGAGGTACAGGCAGCCCTTATGATGACAATGCACTTGGCTTCGTGAGGAAAATCATAGTCATTGTTGGAAAAGTGATACAATCCATCATCGTAGAGTATGACCAAGATGGATCCTTGGTTCATTCAGGTCATCACGGCGGATTATGTGCCCCCAAAGGCAGAGGTTGCATGGTTAGTCCACTCTACCTTTTCATGTGTACATAAGATATTAGGCATGGTTGCAGTTGAGGATGTTACTGCCACTTTATTTAATAAATTACTTGTTTCTCTTTCGCTAATTTTAATGAATGACTTGTTGATTTCTCATGCACACAGGATATATACACACATATATTTGTGCGCGTGTTATGTGATATATACATGCTGTTTTGCAAGTAAGCTATGGCCATATCTGTAGTTACATTAATTTCATATTGGAATCATTTTACAGGTTGCGCTTGATTATCCACAGGAGTTCCTGATTTCAATATCGGGGTACATTGCAGAAAATTATGGTTTCAGAGTAATCCGATCACTTAAGCTCCAAAGTAATAAGCGTTTATACGGACCATTTGGTGAAGAAACTGGAACATCTTTCGCTTTTCCACCAGTTGATAATGGGATGATAGTAGGATTTTTTGGGAATTGCGATCATTCATCTGTTGACTCTATTGGAGCATGTTTTGGGCCGATTCCGCATCCGCATCCGCATCCATTCAGTGCTTTGGGACCAATTGACGGTGAAGGTGAGACATGGAATGATAAAAAGCATATGGATATAAGGCAAATTGATGTGGTGGCTTCTTCCATAGTCGAGTCAATCAGTATTGTGTATGATAATTATGGGCATCCACTTGGTCCCTTCACACATGGAAGAGCTGCCAGAGGTGAAAAATACACAGTAAGTTTTATTCATTTCTATATCCACATGTCGCTTCTTCTTTGAAGTCACTTCTTAATCATATCTAATCGACGGCCCCATAGTTACTCTTACTAACACATTTCGTATACACTATTATCGGGCAAAACTTCTCTCCCGCGAATGTTGTGGGTGATATTTGTAAAAACTTAATGAAAAGTCCTTCAAAAATATTGTGTATCTAGAGTGTCCAAATATACGTTTGGGGATCAAATTGGGCAGTCAAGATTGAAACCGGCGTGTAGAAAGGTATTCCTGCAATAGGATCCCCTTTGGTAGAGTAACTGTGCTATGTGCTTTTAACAATCTATACATTTTGTTCTTATTTCCAGTTGGACGATCCATTAACCCAATTAGTAGATGTGCTGAAAACCTGTTTTCAGTGGCAGAAAGGAGAATCTAAGGAGATGAAAGGTAACAATGTCACGTTAGTAATGATAAAAGGTAGCAAATTAAACTAATTTTTAAGTGTTGAAACTCAAACGATGAAGCAATCAACTTACCACAACCAATAAGAAAAAACGATGTTAGGTTAAGAACATATTTTTAATTTTATTAATGGAAGTTGATAGAGATAAGAATTTATACGCGTTATCAAAGGGTAGCCTTGTTGTTTACTCTCTGCAGGTTTTGCTAGAGTATCCCCACGAGTATTTGACATCGATATCGGGATGTATAGGTAAAGCATCTGGCAGAGTACGGGTATGCTCACTCACATTCCAAAGTAATAAAAGAAAGTACGGCCCCTTTGGACCAGAAGTTGGCATGCATTTTCCAGCTCAGTGGAATGGAGGGAAGATTGTGGGGTTCTTGGGGACTATTGAAGATTTCCATCTCGAGTCCATCAAAGCACATCTTGAACCAGTTTCTCATATCCATCCCTTGAAGGATGCGGGTCCATTTGGAGGCGAACGTGGTCGTCATTGGGATGACGGAAGGCATGTCAATATACGGCAAATAGTTATTACTTGGGATCGCTTCATTAATTCCATCAAGTGTTTTCACGAGAATGATGGGGTCATCGAGGAAGGGATCAGACATGGAGCAAGTGTTGGGTCAAATGAATATACGGTTGTCGCACTTTGAACATCTTTTCCATCTCTTGTTTTACTCTTGTTTTTTCAATTTCGGGAGTGAAAAATTCTTCAAGCTAAATTTTGCAGATCAAGTTGGACTACCTGGATGAATACATTGGCATGATGTCTGGATACTATGGAGAAGTTGATGGAGTCACCGTTGTTGTATCTCTCACATTCAAAAGTAATATTCGGACATACGGGCCATTTGGAGGACAGGAAAAACGCAATCACACATATTTCAGGACTCCATGGAACATTGGCATGATAAATGGATTTTATGGTAGAAGCGGCAATTCTGTGAATGCAATTGGAGCACATTTCACACCAATTTATCATAGACATCCTCTCAAGGTCATCGGCCCCTTTGGAGATGATGGTATGGGTTGGCCTCACTGGGATGATGGAAAACACGGCGGTATAAGAGAAATTAATCTTAGGTATGGGCAGATCCTTGATTCCATCAACTGCGTGTACGATGACAACGGAGATGCCACCGAAGGGTCCAATCACGGCGGAAATGGTGGATATCCACACGTAAGTGTTTGCATTTTTGTTTTCAAACTTGATAAATGTTTATGCTTGATGTATATTTGGTGAAGTTGCCTATGGTTTTACTCATCATTTGCAGGTCGTTAAGTTGGACTATCCAAATGAATATTTGAGGTCGGTATCTGGACATATTGGACAGTTTGGGAATTATATGTGCATCAGATCACTTACGTTCAAAACGAATAAGAGAAGAATATTTGGACCATTTGGCATTGAGGATGGAACACCCTTCTCCATCGAATCAAATAATGGCAAAATAGTAGGGTTTTTCGGAAGCAACTCTATCTATCTTCATTCGATCGGCGCTCACATGGAAATCTTGCCCGACGACCAGCAGATGAATTGACATGTGCTCGTTCCAGTTATTAAAATAGGTAAATAAAGAGAGGTATACCCTTTCTCCGGTAGACACCTTATCGGTACTTTACTATTTATTTCGTACTCTTCCATGAAGCACCTTTGTACTCATGAACATGAACGATCCTTTGAATAATCTGTATATTTAAGTCATGCATATTTTCGACATCTTTTGTTTTTGTTATGTTTTTGCCTTGCGTTTTAGGAGATAACATGCTGATTGTCGACCATCAGTTAAGTTCAACGTATTGAACAACAAAACGTCAAGCATCGGATGAATCTAAAAATTAATTTGATGGGTATGTGACAGAATCCGCAAGACTCGAGCAATTCATGAATTTGATTCTAATCTCACACGATACTGCTGTTGATACTATTTCTTCGAATCTAAGTCGTTGATGATGGAAGCTCTGCTCATGTTGTGTGGCTGAAATAAAAATTCAGGATCCAGAGGCCGAAATTGAGTTTAGTGTATAACTCCACACATGATCTCTCTGGTCTTGCATTCATTTCTATAAGACTCGGTTCTGGAAGGACACAACCGAAGAGTAATTAAAATGCTGAAAAACCTCCACAAGATGTCGTATATAATCTACGTGTAGCAGATGCAATGGAGTTAATTTACTCTTCCATGGGCTTGTACCTAAGGTCTCATCTCCAATTTCACCATCTCTACCCCTATCCCTTGGCTCGCCGAGCTTCCAGCTCTCACTCTCTGCCTTCTCTAGTTTTCAGTACTCTATCTCTCTTTCTTTTGATAGCTCATCAATCAATTTCCCAATGTCATGAGAAAAAAAGGTGAATGGATGAGCATGAAGGCTGAGACAGCGAAGAAGAAGGGGCAGATGAATAATTAAAAATATGGTGGTGGCTGGCTCGCGATCACGGCTGCTCTTGGCAAGATTGTGGGGGTATGCTTACCAGCAAACTCGCACTTACAGATTGTGAAGAAACATGTTCCAAATTTTCTGAGGAGCCAGATTACTCGTGGACCATTTGGTGGAGAAGAAGGAAACAGTGAGACATATTTACGGGCAATCTTCTGCATCATATCCCCGTGCTTTACGGTATCCGCAGATTTTGCCCAGGTCCGTAGGTATATAGGGCACATTCTTAGGGGTTGTTGCTTGGAGGGCCTTCTGGTACATGCTTCGCAACCATCCGTTGCACATCCTCAATGATGGAAAAGGATGCTGAGGTTAATGGCTGACCAACAATCGATCAACACTTCTTGCTGCCTGGAAGCCTTTTCTTCTCGAACTACTAGTGGTCTCTCTGCCGCTTTGGTTTTCGAAGCAGGGGCTTCCCCTGTTTTTCCACTTCCCCCATCAAAACTTGTTCCACTGGCAAATTAACCCTCCGATCGAGTCTCGACCAGTAGTTCGATCGTACAAGGCTCGTAGTACTTGGGCCTCAGCCTGTGGAATAAGGAAGAACTGGTATTAGTACATGGGCTCGGCTCGTTGCAGGGCCTTTCCTCGCTTTGTCCATCCCAGGTTTTGTGCGTAACTTCACTGGCACCATATGATAAGGCTGAGAGGTTTTTTTTTTTCCGTTTCTTTTAATATTATGCCAGGTATTCTCAGCAACTGTGATTATTGATCTGTTAAATAATGACCCTTCCTTTCCTTCGCTTGGCTTGCTGCGTGTGAAAGTGCTTCCACCAATCGCTGTCGATATTGGTATCCCTGTGTCCAAACTGCAAGCCGCGCCTTCATGCACGTTTAGATGATTCTGTCCTTCTACTTTAGGGGTACTAATATTCCACTTGGGTTCTTCATGTTTTATTCCACAGGTTGCTCGAAGTCCAGAGATTCGTCCTTGAGACCGTGAAACTTTTTTCTGTATCCATTGTGCATTGTTTAATCTCCTTTG
Source organism: Sonneratia caseolaris (assembly GCA_900006705.1). Lineage (NCBI taxonomy): Eukaryota > Viridiplantae > Streptophyta > Magnoliopsida > Myrtales > Lythraceae > Sonneratia > Sonneratia caseolaris. The sequence goes on from CXYZ01007957.1 coordinate 708,617, forward strand.
TGTGAAGCTTGTGAACCACCTTTTTATTCGAGAAAAAAAAATTAAGTTCATGTAAATTTTGGACGAATTTGGGTTCAAATGCTTTGCCACCGATCAGTTTGATTGTGTATGTATGCATCGCATTTTGATCGTTGTTCGTCCAAAAACTCATATTAACACAAAACAAATTTCTTCATATTAATACGAAATTTAGATTAATCATTCAATTATATCAGATAAAAAATCATTACAAAATCCAAAATTATTGAAATTTATTTTTTAAATGATTATTTTATTTAATTTCGACTTTGATTAGGATTTTCATGCCACCGAAAATAGATTTGTGCCTTATCGGATTGACAGGTCAACTTACAATAAAGCCTTAAATATTATATATTATGATCGACACCCCAACTTGACAGTGAGATTACGCGTAATTTGACTTTATTTCTGTGCCTAGATTTTGTGTTGTTTTTTAGAATTGTAATTCCATTCATCAAATATAAATTATATATAAAATACTTATATAGATACAAAAAAAAAACTACCAGAGGATCAAGCATGGTTCATTAGCATTTATTCTACTGTAAACTAATATTTGTAGTATCTATACAAGTTGCCATGTATAGTAGAGTTATGCATAATTTCATCAAATTTAATATCAAGCCCACAATAGCCTAAGATAAGGAAATATGGTGCTAGTATATCCTCTAGTTACTTTCCTACCATATGAAGTATATAGATCCTGAAATATAAGTTGTAAAAAAAAGCGTCAGAACCTCGGCATCTTTTATTAGCAATTGTCCAAGCAAGCTCAGAGGTGTAGTTTCTAGGAATCCATGAAATGTGTAGAGAGATTATAATTTTCCTCCATATGCTACTAGTAACCGAGTAAGAAAAGAACATATGGTCTCAATATTCCATTTCATCACTACATAATTCACAATATAATGAGAGGGAAGGGAACTATGAGCACATTCTATTCTTTGTAGGCAATATGTCTAGTTAAGCCATCCAACAAACAAAGCAGGCACGTGGAATATGTCTAGAGAACCAAATAAAGTTGTGCCATTGAACTTGAGATTGGCTAGATCATAGAGTATCATAAACAATTGCAATTGAGAATCATGGTGTATCATTCAAGATGTATGAATCAAATACAGATGTTTCCACAGAATTCTGCAACTTTCAAAGTAAAGGGGGTAGGTTATGATAGATAGACCTTGGCCAACACAAAGAAGAATGTCTGTAAATTGTTAATAAAGCTACATTCTCTCAAGTGGAAGGGAAAGTATTAAAGCTCTTTGGGAGAATAACAGGAAAAGGACCTAATGAGGACCACTTATCATACTAAAAGGAGAGGGAATGGCCATCTCCAACCTTGTCGGTAATAGGTGAGAAAATCACATCTCGAAAATTTAAAAGCTCACGCCAATTCCAGGAGCAAGATAGAGGAACTTGCCCAAATGTTTCTAAATTTTAAAAGGTACCTTTTTGTTAAGTCTACCCAAAGAGATCCAGATTTAATAATAAACTGCCAGAAATTCTTTAAAATATAAGCTGAGTTCCATGTGGCAAGGTTCCTCAAACCTAGACCACCTTCATTGCGGGCGGTGCATTGAGCCCCCCATTTGATCCTTGCACCTTGAGTGGAACCCTCCTTTCCTTTCCATAAAAAGGCCACACAAACTTGCTCAATTTTCTTGGTAACTTTCTTTGAAAGGATAAAATGCGAACACCAAAACAAAGAAATACTCTGCATGACTGAAGCAATAAGTTGTAAGCGTTAGCATAAGGGAGTGAGAGGGATATCCAACTTCGCACTCTAGCTGTGATTTTGTCCACCAGCAATTGACAACTCTCAATCGAGATGTGATCATGGGTATACCCAAGTAATGGACTTGGATAGAGCCACGTGAGAAACCTGAGAGCAAGGATAATTGGGTGGCATGGTCATTAGACATATGTCGAACAAAGAATACTGATTTTTTTTTAGCTTAGCTTGAGACTCGAAAGCTTGTGAAATTCCTCAAAAACCTCAAGAATAGTCCTATAAGAGCCCGTAGAACAATTTGTAAAGATAAGGATATCATCCACAAAGCTTAAGTGAGTGACACCGAATCGTTTGCATTTGGGATGATATCCTAGACTTCCTTCTTTGGCTTGAGAGTCCAATAACTATGTTCAGATCTCCATTGCTGGGATGAAGATATGTGGGGAGAGAGGATCCCCTTGACAAATGCCTTTTTGTTCCCGAAAAAAACTTGCGAGTGAACCATTGATAAAAACTGAACACGAAGGCCTAGTGATGCAAGCTCTTATCCGTTTGATATAAACTGTAGGAAAGTCATTAGCATACATGACATGAAGTATGAAATCCCAGTTCAAGCAATCGAAGATCTTGAATAGATGAATTTTGATCATATTTCTGGTGAATGTAGTTGCCCTGTGATAGTTTTTCTTTTCTTTTTTTTGGGTTTATGCAAAGCTAAAGCAACGCTAGACAACAAATAATACTTTCAAGCAAATTGCATAAACTAAGTCCACTTGTTTATAGGATTAATTCAAAGAGCACTGTAAAACATGTACCCACATTTGGTCACTTTTGAACCCGTCCTAAGATACTACCCCTCTCTTTTTGAAGTCATGAACATGCTAGAAAAGGGGTTTTAATATTTCGGAAATTCTCGACCTTAAAATAAACGTTAAGAATTGATTTTCATCCGTGGAGTGAATTTCCCCTTTTTTTTTAATTATCCGTACCCATCTCCTTTCAATCCTTTCCAGACCCATTGACCCACCTAATAATTGAAAACAAATCATGGGTAAGTTGAAAATTCATCTTCTCCTCGTTTTATGCTATGTTAAATCATTAGGAAATTTCCTTTTGGCACTGGCATTATTTAAGCTCCATGAATCAATTCCAAGGGCGCATGGTAATCTTTGCAGGTAAATGCTTGCTAATATATATTCACCTTCATTGAATACGACCGAGATATCGATCATGGATAGGCTGAAAATTCATCTCCTCCTCCATCGTACGCAATATGAAATCTATAGGAAATTTCGAACGATGGCCACCTCCTAGTCTCTATAAAATTTTTTTGACTTTTTATTTTTAAATTATTTTTTTATTTAGCGAGAAGAAAAGAGACAAGAATAATAGATGTGACACGTCATCCCAGATGTGACACGTAATCGGGATGGCGTGATTTTACCATTCAAATTAGTGATGGTTTTAACCCCAAAAAAATCGATTTTTTTAAAAATATTTTCAGTAATTTATCATTTATTTATCTAACAGACAAAAAAAGGTCATGGAGACGTTGATATCAACCTAACTTTTTATTCCCCGGCAAATTATGACATAATGATGCATAAGATATAGAAAAGGGGAAATTTATCTTGTTTGCACTTGTAATTTTTTTTCCTTGAGTAATTTATATAAGATAATAACAGTTTATATTCTTGACAGCGCATACCGTAGAATCTCCAGTCATAGTAAGCAAAAACCAAGATTAGCATTAAATTAGCTACCACCCGACCCATGGTTGGTGCGGCTCCCAAAGAAGTTAGGCCTCAGTTATGACATCACTATGGACCAATTCAATAAACAATAAATTATTTATTTCAATGCCTAATCCGATATGCTTTATTAGATCAAGGTACCCACTTGTACTTCCAAAGTCAAACAAACGTAAATATAATGCCTGGGAAGGATATATATACATATATATTACAAATCAATAGTTGCCGGTTGGTAACTTATTTTATGCTTGTCTTCGTCAACAAACCAATGCGTACTCTAGCATATTTTCTTGTGAGGATCAAATTTTATGGTTTGCACAAGATGGTGTTAATTGAAATAGTTTAATATTTTTTTTTAGATAACATCTCAAAATTAAAGTTATATATAAATAAAAAATTATTATTATAAGAAGTTTACTCACACAATTTGACATGAACTTTTTAGAGTAAATTAAACTTTTGAATAAATATAAGTTGTTATGATTTAGAGATCATAGGGAAAAAAAAAGAGATTCCTAATCCTTTACATAGTAAATTTAAATTTTGAAGATCAAAAAGGAGAAAAATGGAGGACTCCCATTCTTTCATTTCTCTTGGGTCCATAAGTTTCAAATTTTCACATTGTAGGATTTGAAGAGAAAAGAACCCCTTAAAAAAAAGATTATTACATTGAAAATTTTAGATATAATGATATACTGACTGGATCTGGAACCATGGATTGAGGGTCAGATTCTCACTTGTCGGCAAGGGGGAGAGAGAGAGAGAGAGAGACATGGATGTCGCCATCCATGTCAGTATTCAAAGGCCGCATAGCCATCTTAGCTCTTAAATACTTGCCACGGGTCCCCCCTCAATTTATTAGGCATCAGATATTTGTGATGCATAGGAAGAAAATTCATCTCCTCCTCATCCTATGCTGTGTAACATCTTTAGGAAACCTCCTCTTGGCAGTGACACCATTTAAGCGCCAAGGATCAATGGAAAGAGTGCCGCCCCAACCCCTGCCACCCTCTACGGCCATAGGCTCCTCGTCTGTTGTCCCTACTCCGCCGGACTGGAGGTATGATGTGTATGTTAGCTTCAGGAGAGAGGACACGGGAAAGGGCTTTGCATCCCATCTCCTCTACGCCCTAAAGCAGGCGGACATCAGCTGCTACCAGGATATTGAATGGCAGGATAGAGGGCGGGTGGTAGACTCCATGCTCATAAACACGATCCGTGACTCCAGGATTGCCATCATCATCTTCTCCACCAACTATGCCGACTCAAAGTGGTGCCTCAAGGAACTCGTTGAGATTCTCGAGTGCAACAAGAGGTACAAGGATCACGGTCATAGGGTTGTACCCATTTTCTACGATGTAGAGCCATCGAAAGTTCATATGCAGTCTGGGAGTTTTGGGGAAGGATTCAAGAGGAGTCAGCCTAAGGACAAGAATGAAAGGGAGGCCTGGAGGGCCGCACTTCAAGAGGCCGGAAACATATTGTCATGGCACTTGGACAGTGATGCAAGGTGCGTTCATGAGTACTACGTTTCCTTTTCAATTCTTTTTTTTGGGGGGGGTCTTTTTTTCAAATTTAAGATTATGTTGATTAAGGGATGACTTGGAGGAAGGGAAGAAATGGGTTTCCAGAATGAGGATAAGCTCCCATTCACTAAACACTTGTTCTTTGATTACATCACATTTAAAACACCAACGCTGAATACATTGAATGAGGATGCAATTGTCATAATTACTTCCGAAAAATGCAACTTTACCTGCAAGTGAGAACGTAAGGTCGGCCCTAAGATATAAGTTCCCAAAGTGCAAGTTTCTATAGAGTGAACAATGCTCTCTAGCGCTCAATAGCGGGCAAATCCAAGACCTTAGCACAACAGTGGCCTTTCGATCAAGTTTCAATAGTCTTGCTGCCTTTGATTAAAAAGAGAGAAAGCATACATAGGGAGACTCCAGCTATCCGAAATCTGGAAACGTGTTTCTAAAGGCAGCCTCTCTCAGCCTGTGTCTGGCCAGATCCCGGCTGCAGCAGCAAGGCAGGTGGCTCCAGCTCTGGGAAACGCGGATTGGACATTTCACGAGCGAGAGGGAGAATAGATTGAGGTTTGTTTCCCATGAGAAGGATGAGGCAGGTAGGGTGCTAAAACCACCTCTAGAGATCTTAGTGTAAGATCAAAGAAAGTTGTTAAATTCCTTGTGAGCTCATGAGGGATCGGATCCGTTTCCACTTAAAAGTTTAAGCTGATAGCTGGCGGTATCCAACATTCTTATAAGTCTACAACTTTTTTTTCTTCATTTAATCAATGTGGGATCGTATATCTCAACACCCGCCCTCACGTGGCAACGTAGTTCATTTTGTCACGTGCCATTAAACACCCGTCCTTAACAACTGTCTACGAGCCGGGAATTCTTCTTCCGGTCTTGAACAAGGGGACAACTAGCCATGAGTCGGGCAATTTTCTTCTGTACTCAACCTTATATCAACTAACCATGAGCCAGGTTTCTAGACTCAAGTTGGGTGAGGTGCAAACCCACCTACTCTGATACCATGTTAAATTCGTTGTGAGCCCATACGGGATCGGATCCGTTTCCACTTAAAAGCTTAAATTGATAAGTAGTAGTACCCAACTTTCTTATAAGTTTACAACATTGTCTTCATTTAATTAATGTAGGATCGTATATGTCAACAAAAGTTGTTTAGAGAAACCTCATGTGGTATTTTGGTGAAGCTCCAAATATTAAACATTAACCCAGGCGGTCAACAAGCTGTGGGGTAAGCAAGGACGGTAGGTTCCTGCTTGAGGGCGAGCTAATGTTGAAATGGGACAGTGAAATAATAGAGTAGAAGCATCGCCTACAACACGGGTTGTCCCCCCAGACCTATACGATGGTAACTGTCACAGGGCTCGGGCTTGGCCCAAATTTTTCCTTCCCTGCGAGGGTGCCGAGCAGTGCAACACGCACTCACAGCCAACCCAACTATACAGCACAGCTCAACACAACCGAGCACAACAGCCAACAGAACACAACCAAACACTTACAAGGGAAAACTCACTTGTATTCACAACTCGGTGTACAAGAATAGCAAAACCCTTACAAGAGGTCACGGTACACTCCAAGCATATGCCTTTGGTGCCTCTCGCACCTGGACTGGAGATCTTCACCCGGGAAGATCGCCTGGACAGCAGGGACTTGGAT
>CXYZ01007957.1:738405-753270 GCA_900006705.1 Sonneratia caseolaris
CGTCGCCCTTGAGCACTGCTGGCGAGAGCAGTCGCGCCTTGCCGCTCCCCCTCCTTAGGGACATGGACGTCCAGGAAGATCGTTAGGGCAGTTCCCCCTCCTTCGGGCCTTCCGTTGCTATGCGGTCGAGGCCCGCATAGCGGCCCTTTGGGTCGGGGTGCTAATGGGGCTTACAGTAACCATAACCTCAGGGAGATCCTTACTTCAGTGTATCTTGTGTGCTATCCAATCCATATGTAGTAGTGCAGATGACATAAGTCATATAGCAAGTGCTATATCTATTGTCTAAACAATAATATTTATTCAATATCTAAAATCGTATCTCTAAAAAGATCAACTAAAATCTCAAACACAAATACACTGGACAGCGATTAGCTGTTCAAAAGATGGACTGACTACCTGAGAGTGAGATGTTCTATTTTTTGCCCTTCCATCGCTAAATAAGTTTGTAGATTTCTCTGCTAACCAAAAGAGGTTAAAAAGAGCTAGTTTCTTTCACAGGCGAATTCATAGTTCTATGTAACTTGCTGAACAGTGGCCCTCGCTATAACTTGGATACTGTTTACATTCATTTTAGTTCAGAGGAAAAAAAGGGTTACTGATTTGCTCTTGCAAAATCCGTGATAATCTTTTCCGTATACTGAGAAAGGGGAAAATGAAAACAGAGACCTTGGATAAAGCCAGCAATAGCATGCTCTGTTTTTTGATCGCAAGTACTGTGTCTGCGTCTCTCTTTGGTGCTTTTGGGTACTAATGACCGCATTATCTTATCATTATTATAATGCAGGAATGAAGCCGAATTCATTGAGCTAATTGTACAAGACCTTACTAACAGAGTACTATACTTCCGCTCACCCTATTACATAGATAATGTCGTGGGATTAGATCAGAAAGTTGATTACCTAGTCTCTTTGTTAAATGTTGAAAGTGATGACGTCCGTGTAATTGGGATATATGGTGTGGAAGGCATAGGGAAGACTGCAATTGCAAAGGCTATATGTAGTCGTCTCTATAATAAGTACCAAGGTGTCAGCTTTCTTGAAGATATCCAACATGCAGATGAGGAGCATAAGCTTGTTCATCTACAGAAACAGCTTCTGCAAAATGTTTTGATGATAAGACATGTCATGTCCTTGTCTAACCGGAGAAACAGTAATATTGGCATAATTAGGAATCGGCTGTATCAGAAGAGGATCTTGCTTGTTCTTGATAACTTGGATAAGAAGGAACAGGCATACGCTGTCACTGGAGAATACAACTTTCTTGGTCCTAGAAGTAGGATCTTGATAACCACAAGAGATGAACAACTACTTGATGACCTTAGAGTTGATGAGAGGTTCGTGGTCCCGCCACTAAATCCACAGGACTCGCTTCAACTCTTCTGTCACCATGCTTTTGCTCAATGCAATCCTAGGGAAGGTTATGCAGAATTGTCTAATAATTTTGTTCATTATGCTGGAGGGATCCCATTAGCAATTGAGACTCTTGCATCTTTTCTTTCCGGGAAAATGAAAGATGAGTGGAATCAGATTCTCATGAAGTTGATCAAAAGCCCTCGTCTTGATTCACTTGGAGTCTATCTAAGATCAGTTTCTCCCCTTTATCCCTTCAAACCTGTCGGTCCATATGGAGGTACTGGCAAACCTTATGATGATAGCGTACATAGCTCTGTGAAGAAAATCATAGTCAATATTGAAAAGGTGATTCAGTCCATCATCATAGAGTACGACCACGACGGATCCTTGGTTCGTTCGAGTGCTCACGGCGGGATGCGTGCCCCTAACAGAGGCACAGGTCACATGGTTAGTCCACTCCACATTTTTATGCAGACATAATGTATCGAATATTATTGCATAGATGGGTGAAATTGCTATATGGACGTTTTGTGGCCGGCCGTCAATATAGATATTATGAGGCATGGTATTTTATTTTATCTTGAAATATTGGAAAATAACAGGCCATCATAATTAGAAATACATGTAATTTAACAAGGTGAACAAGCCTGTATCTTTAATTAACATTAACACCACACTGGATTCTTTTTTTTCAGGTTGCATTAGATTATCCAAATGAGTTCTTGATTTCAGTATCAGGGTACATTGCAGAAAATTATGGTTTTAGGGTTATCCGATCAATCACATTCCAAAGTAATAAAAGAACATATGGACCATTTGGTAAAGCAACTGGAACATCTTTCACTTTTCCGGCAGTTGATAATGGAAGAATAGTTGGATTTTTTGGGGATTGTGATAATTCATTTCTTGATGCTATTGGAGCATATTTTGGACCTATGCCGCATCCATATCCACCCAATGCTTTGGGACCTGCGGACAGTGAAGGTGAGAAATGGGATGACAAAAAGCATATGGATATCAGGCAAATCTACGTCATATCTTCTTCTATGATCGAGTCAATCAGTGTTTTATATGATAACTATGGCCATCCACTTGGTCCCTTGACACATGGAAGGGCTGCTGGAGGTGAAAGACACACGGTAAGTTTCTATAACCAAATAATGATTCTTCGTTGAAGTTATTTCTTAATAATCTTTCATTGTACTCCACTTTTGCATTTAGCATGCTTTACAGCTGTCAAGACTTCTCTTTCTATAATTTTAGAGGATGTAATAATGGAGATAGAAGAAATAAGGGGCATGCTAATAATGTTAGAAGGGACTAAACTAGACCGACTTTCAAATGGTGAAACCCAAACAAGCAAGCAACTTAGCATAAGCGACACAGCAAGACAACGTAGATTTTAATTTTATTACTGAAAAGTGATGGACAATAAGAATGTCTGTGTAAACGTATTATAATGGTTTCTTTTTGCAGGTTAAGCTAGATTATCCCTACGAGTATTTGACATCGATATCAGGATATATAGGAGAAGTATCCGGTAAAGCAGGAATTCGATCACTTACATTTGAAAGTAACAAGAGAAAGTATGGGCCATTTGGACCAGAAATTGGAATGCATTTTGGAGCTCAATGGAATGGAGGGAAGACTGTAGGATTCTTCGGAACAGTTGTGGATTCCCATCTTCGGTCCATCAGAGCGCATCTTGAACCGGTTTCTCATATACATCCATGGAAGGATGCTGGTTCATTTGGAGGAGAACATGGTCATCACTGGGATGATGGAAAGCACGACAATATAAGGCGAATTGTTATTACTTGGGAACGGGCAGTTAATTCCATCAAGTGTGTTCATGAAATTGACGGGATCATTGTGGAAGGGACCAAACATGGAGGAAATGGTGGATCAAATGAATCTACGGTTATTTCACTCTAAACATATCTTTCTGTCTCTTCTGTTACTTTTGGATTTTCCTAGAGATCTATTTATTAACTTGCTATAAATAACCTCTTTTTTTTTCTATCTGCAGATCGAATTGGACTACATAAATGAATACATTGGCATGATGTCCGGTTATTATGGGGAAGTCGACGGAGTCACTGTTATTATATCTCTCATGTTCAGAAGTAACATCAGGACATATGGACCATTTGGTGGAGAAAAAGGAATCAATCAGACATACTTCAGGACTCCACGGAACATTGGCATGATTGATGGATTTTATGGAAGAAGTGGTGATTTTCTTAACGCAATCGGAGCACATTTTGCTCCAGTTTATCACAAACTTCCACTCAAGGTCATTGGACCGTTTGGAGATGATAGTCAGGATGAATGGGACGATGGAAAATACAGCGACATAAGACAGATTAATCTTAGGCATGGGCAGATAATCGATTCCATCAGTTGCGTATATGATGATGATGGAAATGCTGTTGAAGGATGCAACCATGGCGGAAATGGCGGATATCCATCTGTAAGTTGCTTGTCAGCTTGTGTTTATGTAATCTCGAAGAGGCACTTTAATGTCAGTGCATATATCTCATATTCTCTTTTCATAATTTGGTTGTACATGGATGAAGATATATGAAACATGTAATGTATTCAACAGGGATCAAAGTTTACAATCGAATCAGTGCCAACAAGCAATGGACACAGTGGAAAATAAAAGGGCTACAAGCCTTATATGGTTCTTAAATTTGCGCATGAGAGTTTTTCATGTAGGGAGGATGGACTAAGAGGACAAAAAAGTGGCCGACGTCTCTAACTTCATTTGCTATGTATCTAAAGTATGTGAACGCATTTATGCTTTTACTCATTCTTTGCAGGTGATCGAGTTAGACTATCCAAACGAGTACTTGGTGTCAATATCTGGACATACCGGACAGCTGGGGAATCATATGTGCATCAGATCCCTCACCTTCGGGACGAACAAAAGAAGATATGGACCATTTGGTAGCGAGGATGGAACACCCTTCTCTTTTGAATCAAATGACAGTAAAATAGTTGGATTTTTCGGGAGCACTTCCGTCTATCTTCATTCGATAGGCGCTCATGTCGAAGTCTTGCCTGAAGACCAGCACTCCCGTTGATATTTGTGTTCCATTTCAATTGTGAATAATAACACAAGAGGGCCTCTAGTTCAGTGGACACTTTTGGGGCGCCTTAAATGAGTCTGGAGATCGAATTTATTTAAGTATAATGCCATTATCTCATACTCTTACAAAAGGGCTCCTTCGTGCTCATGAACAATCCTTTGACAAATCTTTTTGTATGAAAATGGGTTTTTCCGGACCTTTTTTTTTTAGTATTGTCTTGCTTTGTTTGCAGAAAACACGCTGATAATGGCATATCCAGACAAGGAGGAGGAGGAAAGCACTTTAATTTGAAGTTGTATAATTTTTAATGGATAACTCGTATCACACAAATTGATTGATTAATAAAGATTTTGCAACTGTTTATACACGGAGAATTTTTCTCCCTTTTTTTGCTTGTTTTGTTGAGGTGGGGATGGGGTAGGGGGTGTGGAACTTCCCATAAAAAGTGGAGGAATGAAAAAAATGTTTATTATATGAAAAATCAATATTTTCTCAGTAAATTCTCTTTATCAACTTTTTTTTCATTTTCATATATGAATTGAAAAATATTCCTTTTACAAACTTTTTTTTTGTACTTATGGCCATTCTTTTTCTCTTTTATAACTCAAATAATGTTGTTTTATCCTTTAAACCTATAGCTTTATTTTTATATCATATAACATAACTTTTTCTTACTTAAGGTTTATAAGCCGCATTTCCTACATTTCTACTGAAAATTAAATCTTAAATACGAAAAGAAAGTGGACTTAAAGATAGAAAATTAATTATGTGAAAATAAGCAAAGGGCTTATCGTCCATTGCAAAGAAGTTATTCATAGAATGAATATATTATTTTTAATTTAGAATTAAGACATTTTGTATTCAGTAAGTAGTAAGAATTTTCATCCCTTTTAATCCTATCTTGATCATATCCTTATAGGGTACTCTTCTAATCAAAATATAAACACTGTTTCTTACCCCAAACAAATAATAAAGAAAGATCACAAACGTGTCTCAAAATTCACAAATGGACCCCAAGTGCTGGTTGGGTAGTCGGGAAAAGGAAAAATCACTCTCGGCGACGGCTGAGTTGTGGCTTGTGGGCCGCCACAGTGGGAGCTCAGTTGGCGTGAAGTGGACTTGAGGTATACCCAAGTTACTCTTGAAGTGGACTTGAGGTATGCCCAGTTTCTCTTGAAGTGGACCCTCATTAGCAAAGCCCCAGCTTATAGTAATACATACGGATAAGAAAGGAGATTTGTGTACATATGAAAAAAAAAAAAGAGAGAGAGAATCTTTATATTTTATCCTTACGGAAATATTGTAATACATAAGAAAAATTAGGAGATTCGTAATATGAATAAGTATGAGAACCTTGATATATTTATCCACACAAATTTATTTGAGATACTATACAACATACGTTAATGATAAGTGTGGGGTTACTGATCCCGAAAAAAAGAAAAAACATTATGGAGTTTATAACAGATAAGAATGAGTTTAGCCAAGCACCCTAGCTCATTGCGACACCTATGAACAATTATGAAGTTTATAAGACATACTTCAAAATTATAATATATATATATATATATGAAAATTTGACTTAGCATTCATCTCCCAAGTTATTTAAGATATTGTAGAACCAAAGAATATATTTGACATGAATTAATATGAAGGGTGTTTAGTCATTTTTTTAATTGAAATTCTATTATCCGAATAGTCTTGAGATACATTGTTTTTTTTTAATCATTAATTCCATTTCAATCGACTAATCATGTATATTTTCCACATTCATAAGAGTTCGTCGATGTTTCTGCTTCACGAATATGATATTTTATGGGCATTTCGGCAATGCCGGCAAAATGATACAATAGTTAGATGAAAATATTCCCCCTTTGCTTCGGTACAACAATTATTAGGAAATAATCGCGTTAGGGTTGTAGCTATGAGTGCTACAAATGATCCAACGAGAGGAATGGAAATGGTTGACACAGGGATCCTCTAAGTGTTCCAGTCGGCGGAGCAACTCTTGGACGAAGAAATTCATTCCACATGAGCAAAAGAGGATACATCATCAAAAAGGACCATCCCTGTTTGACCCAATCTTCTTCCTGATCGACAGAGATGAGATAGTCTAGGGATCTATACACATTTCCATACTTTGACAAAAGAATTTTGCACACCCAAAAATTTCAAGAGAGTAGTCTTACATTCCCATACCTCTCTCTCTCTTGGCTCTCTCTCCCTCTCTCTCTCTCTCTCTCTTGGCTCTCTCTCTTGGCTCTCTGGCTCTCTCTCCCTCTCTCTCTCGGCTCTCTCTCCCTCTCCTTCTCTTTCTCTCTCGACTGTCTCTCCCTCTCTCTCACTCGCACCTCTCTCTCTTTCTCTCTCTCTCTCATGCTCTCCTTCTCTCTCTCTCACTCATTTCCCCTGTCTCTCAATCTAGATTTAATTAATTTTTTTTACCGTTTAATAATATCTAATTTTTCTAACTACGTTTTATTTATATTTTTTTTCTTTTTAGAAGGAGAGAGAGAGAGTCAGGTGTGGAGAGAGAAAAGAAGAAAGAGATAGTGGGTCTCACCATGTGCCACGTGGCAATCCACATATTTTAAACATGAAACCACGTCATCAAGGAGTGCCATGTAGGTCGTCGACGTCATCAAAAATTGACAGTGTTAGTAAAAAACTAACGAAATATACTAAAGTGTAGTATATTTAAAAGAAAATGTATCACGAAATTATATTTTAAAAATTTTATACCAAAATATTATATTAGTAAAATATTTTATACTAACTGTATAATTTACCTGTGTTAAAGACAAACTAAACATGCGAAGATGACTTTTGTCCATCAAGCTACTTTTGCTCGATTTCTCAAGTAACATATATGACTACAACAAACAATCAGTGGACAAGAACAACAGTAGCTTCTAAGTTCCCATATGTTTACATACATTCCTATGAACCCTGAGCTATGAAAATAATAGAAGAAATGGGTTTTCTTGGACAGTAGAATACCCGATCAGATGAGTTGGAGATTCATCCGAGCTTGGAAATGAAGGAAGCGTTTTGAGACACGAGAAGCATATATATCTCTCATATCCGTTTCGTTGCGGCACAACTTTGAAGCTTGACGGAGTCTGGAGCTGCTCGACAAGCAGAGGTCAGAGGATTCTCAGATCAGTTTCGTTGTTTATTTTACTCGCCAATTACTTGGGCCTCAGCCGGCGGAATGAGGAAGAGCTGATACCAAAGTAGATGGGCTGGGCCCTTCCTCGCTTTATCGATGGGAACTAAATCCTAGGTTTTTTCTTTTTGGAAAAATATATTGTATTAAGAAACTATTATGTACACTGCCCACTGTTATGTACAAGCTGGATGGATCCGGATAAAAACCAAAAGGGAGGATCTTCTTATCATAATCTATGTAGCCCTTCGTCATCTTGTATGTATATTTGGAACAAATCTGAAATCCCCCAGGCACATGGAGCAAGATGGTGAACACCCCGACTTACCCTTCTGCCATCTCAGGCGCGAGTAGGGGATATTCGGGTATCTCAATAGCGTTGCTAGAATGATTCCCTCCAGAACCGATACTACCATCTGTTGATTGGCCTGAGACCAATTCGCCCGGTGGTAGAATTGGATGCAGAGGGAGTCCATGATGGAGATTCCTGTGGTCGCTCCGACAAGGCAAATTAAGGGTAAAATATAGCTTCTGGGAGGGAAACAAATGGATGTTACTCACTGGTTTCGCTGATAGTACTGCAGGAAAGGAAATATCCATCGCTCTTGAGCTGAAGAGCTAGAGACTGCTCAATGTGGACAGGATAGAAAATCGGTGTTCAAGGTTGATTATAGTGGGGTTGACTGCCCAATTCTTGCAAGCCTTCTGCCGTGCTACTGTTTCAAGTTTTCCATGCTAAGTCCTCGACAATAAAGCTTATTGCAGACCTGTTAGCAGGGCAAAAACAAAAGGATGTCATTGAGCTGACCAAAAACTGTGCTGCTTCATTGAAGGTTACGAACTTATCGAAGTCATTGAAGCATTGTGGAACTCTGTTGTGAGCTTCGAGGATTCCTCTTTCTTCATCGTAGAGTTATTCGGATGACCATAAGAAGGGGCCGATCATTTGTCATTGAATCTTGTGGGTGGTACCAAATGAAACTTTCTACCTGCCACTGTTTCTTTTCTCAACTACATGTTCGGAAAATGATTCAGTTGTCTACTATCAGAATATGGTGCACAATTCTAAAATATTCTACATAATTTTAGAATGTTCACTTTCTAAAACACTCAATATAACTGGTATAAATATATGATGTACTCTTCCATGTAAAAAAGTAAGAAAAAGAAGAAATCAATTAGTCATTTCTCTTCCTTCAATACTCATATAACTTCCACACTTTCTCCTTTATTCATCTCTTCTTCCAATTAACTATATTCCCACCTTCTTCCATACTCCTACTATTCCTATATACCTAAACACAACGACCAACGTCTACTAATAGAATTGCTACCCGGGATGCCAACTGCAGTTGAAATTCCCCGATCAGTCCATCATGCAATGGTAACTAAGCCGAATTTACAAGGGCTTGTGTAAGAAATTAGATCCGCCCAATGAGAATCCGACCGAACCCGAACCCAAACCCAAACCCGGTATTCAAACAGTTTTGTAACTTCCCCATAATGAACCAATTAATTGTAATTAATTCGTAACGGTTACAGCTCATTAATGAGCTAATATTGCCTTGAATGGCTCAAGAACAAAGTAAGTCTTTTAGCCTCCATTTTACTCGTAGGATTGACTGAGCAATTGAGGGAGATTGGGGAGAAGACAAAATAGGGTTCGGTTTTGTGTGTGGCTTCTATTAGAGAATGACAGAGAAGATATTTGTGATCGAGATTGGTTCCCGCTCAATTACGTAGTGAGAATCCACCGTTGGCTAGCGTGTTCGTGCAGGTGTATATAATTCAATCCCGCACCACGATCTTAGCTTAACAATTTAGTTTCTCGAGGTATTTCTAAAATCTCTCTTGAATTTCATGATGTATGAATGGAATTGATATGCATTATGTATGTGTATAGAATTCCAACACTTGATATAGAAAAGTGGCAAATGAGAGGTTAAATTGTTACAGAATTCGAGAAAGAGTTCAATTGAAGTGACACCGAGGAGGTAAGATTAAAAAGCTTTAGACAGGATTCTCGATCCTACTCAGAACCTCCGACCTTCCCAATGGAAGAGTTATTCTAATAAAGATCTTGGAGTACTTGAAGTGGGTCCCTCTTACCTCCAAAAGGCTCGTGGCCATGTAAGCCTTCCACGGATAGCATAAGGTACAGAACCTGTTTGATTTGAGAAGAAGCCATTAGAACCATGAGTTGGTTGATTATTATGGTCTATTAATTCAATCACGACATATATCGAACTACTGCCATAGGCTTACTGGAAAAGGTTGAAGAGCAGCTACCTCCGGTAAGTACCTTTTCCATTCGCTTCATATACCTTTGACCCTTTAATCTTTTAAACGTTAGCCTCCTCAAAGAGTACCAAGTTTGAGATCATGTAGCCTTTGCACTGAACGTGTAATTTTCAAAATTTAAGGGGATGGTAATGATATTTCATATGATTTAACCCACCATGCCCCATACGGAATCGACCCAAGATGGGAAATACATATATTCAATATGCGTAATAGCCTTTCTGCATCGGGCGGCCTAACGGAGCCCCAATATGAAAGGCCAATTGCGAATGGAAATTGCAACCAACAGATAGTGGAATTGGTTGGTCTTCGATGAATAATAGTCCCGTAAATGAATGTCTGGTTGTGGGGACCAAACAGTGGAATGGTCCATAGGATATTTTTCATTGAAGCTGAAAGATCCGTGTTGTGTTCGCGTGGCATCAATAATTGATTTAAAAATCAATTAAACTTATAATATTTAAATTCAAGAAAAATCATGGATTCATGGGGCCCTGCAGACTGAAATCCCAACATTCAAATCTTGATTATTGGAATGGTGACTATTATCAATTCTAAATGTTGCATATTGTTGAGTAGAGGATGATGGCAATAAATCTTACGGACATGATATTCTCACATAATTATTTTAATTCAAAATCAACATGTTATATTATTTGTAGGTTGAGTTAGCATTGTAATGCTAGCTAAATTTAATGACATGATGTTTAAGATTTACATGAGTTATAGAGTATATGGTTGTAACTGAATAAGTTACGAGTAGGTGATTTAGGACAGACCAAGCGGTTATTAAAGTTTTATAATATAATGTCAATAGGAGTTAAAAATTTGAGAATTTTTATTATAATTTTCTTGATCAACTTTTAAGAGGATTTATGTTAAAAAATTTAGGATCTATCATCTTCCGGATTGATTTTTATATTCATCTTCTGAATTCTTATCTGTGCATATTAATAAGGTTATAGTTCTAATTTTTTTTCTCCGATATTGCTTACCGTGCGTAATATGGGTGCATGTGCTATTTGCTTTAAGAGACTAGAATCTAAGCCAAGTATAATTTCAGAAGAGAGTAAAAGCATAAAGACAAGATCAGAAACACGTCCGTTTATTGCCGACATAAAAGGGACAAGCTAAAATGATTGGAAGACCAATTACTTTCTGTCTCTTGACGGCATCAACAGGCCCTTTGCCAGTAAATCCTACTTGTTTTTATGCATCGAGTGCCTGGCAGGGAAGGAAAAGCCTATCAACTTCCCCAACCGTAAGACGAATGTTGTCAAGAGTTTATCCAATGCCAGAGGGTTATGAGAAAACCTTGAGAATAGAAGAGGTTAACAATTACAACCCAACTCTTGCACACTCAAATTATGAGTTAGATGTGAAGGGATCGACACCTTATAAGAATATTAATAAATAAATCTTGAAATGTAGAAGAGTACAGTTGCATCAATGCGAAGAGAGAGATGTGGTCAATTTTTAGAAGATGAGAAAGGACGGGTCACTGAGATGGGATCATTATCTCATAGTGACCCCGATCGGGTTCGTTAAAAAGGGTGCACGACTCACTAATTGTATATTTTTGGTACTTGTTTATCTAGGTTTTGCTTCACATTTTATCATATTTTTACACGAACGATGGGAAATCAAACTGTGTATTCTCAGTACTTATCATTACTATAGTGAATCTATGTAGAAGCCAGCCCGCTATTCAAGCGAATGACCACAGTGAAGATAGCCGTAGCCCTGCATGCCAGTCAAATGCACCATCACCTTATCGGTCGTGGCATGGGAGAGGATACTTGTTTAATACTTGCTGTTCCAACTACTTACATATTTTGATTAAGTGAAATATTATACATCTATTAACGCTTAGGACTTTTTTTTTTCGTTGATGGCATTGATACCAAGGGTGACAGTGCATTCATTCATTGATGAAATTGTCTTCAATGCGGTGGTGACAGCTCAACCAATAAGATCGATGGGGGTGGCTTCCCGCCACATGCATTCTTCTTGACTTATCAACTCGATACTCGCGACAATCTTCACTTCCGGGAGCGGTACGTTTATCTGTCGGTAATTTTGGTTTTTATTTAAATTGACCGTTTAGTATATGTTCTTTGCGGCATCATGCGGTTCTTTTACATATTCCATGTCAGGTTTTATCATATGTGGATTAGGTTCGTGTCATACTTGATGTTAATTTTTATCTACATCAGGTGGTATCAGAGTTTTGATGAACAACCAACCCCACAAAATTTAGGATTAATCTCACGATAGCTTGTGGCGGGGAAGCTTGATGTTGACAAAGTGTGCGATTTCATTGGCGCCAAATGGAGTGAGTATACATATACTGTAAAGGCAAGCTTGTAACAACAATGCCGTAGGGTCATTACCCCTTCTGTTTGCTAAGCCGAAGCTAGCTCGGAAAAGCCCAATCTCTGTGAACGTACTGAATGTGCAGGAATGAGGTGATAGTCCGCCATTCACCGTCGTCTTCTATTTACGGCGATTGGAGTACAAACCCTTTTAAGGGGGGAAGAATGGTGTGAATTAAGGCACGGATTCCCGGGATCCAATTGAAATGCTCTTAGATGCGGTGGGGACTGCTCAACCAACAAGATCGACGGGAATGACTTATCCACAAGCTCATCAAGTCTAGAAAATAATGAAGGCAAATGGATCAAGATTGGAAAAGTCAAGACATGCATAAATGAGCAAGAAGAAGTCAGCAAAGGGAAAGAGGGGCAAAATAGATTTTATTTTTTAAAATAATTTTAGCTTGGCTTGGGATCTCGGTCTCCGTAGAATAACTATAAAGGCCAATTGTGAGGCCGTGTCGCATGCCTTGCCATCGAGTCATGTAGATATGGAATTCAGGTACGGCCAATTATGAGAGATTCAGCGCATGATCACCAATCATCCGGCATTTGCCGGAAACTATTGACAAATTAAACCCACTAACTATTCGCCTGACATGACCATTAAAAATTTATGAATATTCTTTTTTTCCCTTTCTTTTTTTTTTCTTTTGGCCATGTAAATCAACATTCTTTAAATAAAACAAAGAATTATTTATTGAGGAAAAAAATAATGTACGTGAACGTTTTTTATATTACAGGAAAGAGCAGACTTATTAAATGTGGACTGGTTGGTTGAAAGACCACATTCATTTTCAGCTTATACATTTAAAAAGAAAGAAAGAAAGAAAGAATCAGCCTTTACATGCTTGCCATTGATCACCGTGATTATATATTCATCCGAGTTTCATCTATTTCTGATCGTACGCTTAAGCAAAGTATCTTGGAGATTTCCTCTTGGCCTGTCCCAACCCCAGCACCACTGAGCTCTACCGCCATGGCTTCGCCGGGGCTTGTTCATACTACTCCACCACCTGACTGGAGGCATGACGTGTTTGTTAGCTTCAGAGGAGACGACACGAGGAAGGGGTTCGCGTCCCACCTCTTCCACGCCCTAAAGCAGGCCGACATCCGCTGCTATCGGGACGTCGAACGGCAGGAGAGAGGGCAGGTGGTTGGACCCATGCTCATAAAGGCGATCCGCGACTCCCGGATCGCCATCATCATCTTCTCCACCAACTATGCCGACTCCAAGTGGTGCCTCAAGGAGCTGGTCGAGATTCTCGAGTACAACGAGTTGTACAAGGGGCATGGCCACATGGTCATACCCATTTTCTTCGACGTTGAGCCATCGGAAGTTCGTAGGCAGTCCGGGAGGTTCGGAGAAGGATTCAAGAGGTGTCAGCCCGGGGACGAGAAGGAAAAGGAGGCCTGGAGGGCCGCGCTGGAAGAGGCCGGGAACATATCGTCATGGCACCTGGACAATGATGCGAGGTGCCGTACACTTCCTTCTCCATTTTCATTTTCTGAAGAAATAATTAGGATGACCGATTTGAAGCCGACATCGTTGGAGCGAGGAGGAATATAGACATTAAAAATGAGGATTTTTTCCCCCTTGGTATCAGCGTATGAATGATTTCTTCAATACCCTAATTCTCTTTCCCTATACAGGAGATAAGTAAACCCCACTTCCTAAAGATCCAATTTGTGCAGCTCTAGTTTGTTCATTCACTATGGGGTAATCTCTCTTCTTTATCAACCAAGAGGTCTTTGGTGGCGTTGGTGTTGGTGATAGTGGTGGTGATGATGATATTACGAGAAAATTACTATTACTATATATATCTTATTTGTTTGTGATTTTTGATCATTCAATTTTATATATTTCTAGATAACTATTTTAATTCTGCATATTTCCTTCTGTTTTTTACACTGCCACCATCGGAAGCCACCACCACCGGAAGCCCATCCTTCCTCGTCATGATCTGAATATCAATGACTCATTTT
Organism: Sonneratia caseolaris; assembly: GCA_900006705.1. Classification (NCBI taxonomy): domain Eukaryota; kingdom Viridiplantae; phylum Streptophyta; class Magnoliopsida; order Myrtales; family Lythraceae; genus Sonneratia; species Sonneratia caseolaris. The sequence goes on from CXYZ01007957.1 coordinate 752,687, forward strand.
AAATTTTTTATATATAGAGAGAGGTTAATGCGTAATATTATGTTATATTGGCATTAAAAAATACATTTTAGTGCCATTTAGGACATATTAATGGATATATAAGTATTATATTGACCTTTTTTTTCTGACTCTCCGGATTGTGTTCAAATGATCGAAGGGAACTTGACAACATCATGGGCATGCAGAAACACACTTCATAATCTTGCTTCCGGTCCGAAAGTTTTTGATGAGGTTGATTGTTTTTGGATATCCCGTTATCTAAACTCTCTTGAACATGAACTTTGTAAAATGGGCAGAAGGCGTCATTCTATGGATGTATATTTCGTTGAAAATAGTAGTGAATTTTCAACTCTTACTCATACAGCTAACCCACTCTACATTACTAAGAACAAAAGTAATATATTAACGGCATCATGTGCACATATATAAGCAACTCATAAATGAGGATATCCAAGTAAAACTCAAATATGTTGTAGTCTAACATGTAACAAATATATCAAGATAGCATGTCTCAGCAATATAATTAATCTGTCAATTATTGTATAACTTGCGTATAATTTTAGGTTAGTTAATAAATCTTTATG
>CXYZ01007957.1:761904-786668 GCA_900006705.1 Sonneratia caseolaris
TCAGCAATATAATTAATCTGTCAATTATTGTATAACTTGCGTATAATTTTAGGTTAGTTAATAAATCTTTATGGTTATTAAAGGTTTTTTAGGATTTTAATTCCTTTTTAGGGTTTATATTTTCCTTTTTAGGATTACATTAAGAATTCTTAATAATTTTCAAAATTTTCTGCGTCTTCAATTATTGGGCCATGACATCGTCCTTCTCGTCACGAAAGCGTGACAACGACAACAACAACAATAAATGCCTTTTGGCTTTCACGCAGTGGTTAATAGGGTTTACATCTCTAAGATGCAGTGGTTAATATGGTTTCACATCTCTAAGAGCCTCTCTTACAATTAACAAAATAGGAAATAGTCACATTTTTACAGATATGAGCAACTGTACAAAAGTATTTTGTTGCTGATTTCCATGTATGTTAATAAAGTCAGTTCCAAACTAACAAAAAGTTATTCCTGATAAATTTCATGCTTTCAAAAGTAATTTCGGATTTTTCATTTATTAAAATTTATTCTAAATTTTAACTTAACCTAGAATATAAAATCAAACTAACATTACTGCTGACCTCTGAAATTGTTGTGATGCAGGGATGAAGCAGAATTCATTGAGCTAATTCTACAAGACCTTTCAGACAGAGTGTTCTACTTTCGTTCTCCCTATTATACCAACAACACGGTGGGAATAGATGAGAACGTTAATTACCTGATCTCTCGGATAAATATTGAAAGCGATGACGTTCGTGTGATCGGCGTATATGGTATGGAAGGTACAGGGAAGACTGTAGTTGCAAAAGCTCTATGCAATCGTCTGTATAACATGTTCGAAGGTGTCTGCTTACTCGAAGACATCCAACATGCAGATGATGAACGGAAGCTTGTTCGATTGCAAAAGCAGCTTCTGCAAGATGTTTTAAAGATACGAAATGTCATGTTCCTTTCAGACCGGAGAAACAGCAATATTGGTATGATTAGGAATCGACTGTATGGAAAGAAGATGCTCCTCATTCTTGATAACCTGGACAAGAAGGAACAAGCATATTCTGTCACCGGTGAACATGACTTCCTTGGTGCCGGAAGTAGAATATTGATAACCACAAGGAATAGGCAACTGTTGGATGACCTTGGAATTGATGAGAAGTTCATGGTCTCGGGATTGAGTCCAGAGGACTCCCTTCAACTCTTCTGTCATCATGCTTTTGCTCAAGCCAATCCTAGGGAAGGCTATGAAGAGCTGTCAAATAATCTTGTTCATTATGTGGGAGGGATCCCGCGAGCAATAGAGACTTTTGCATCTTTTCTTTCCGAGAAAATGAAGGATGAGTGGCACCAAATTCTTGAGAAGTTGGTAAAAAACCCTCACCTCGATTCATTCGGAGTATATCTAAGATCAGTCTCCCCTCTCTATCCCTTCAAACGGGTCGGTCCATGTGGAGGTACTGGCCGCCCTTATGATGACAGTGCACGTAGCTTCGTGAGGAAAATCATAGTCATTGTCGAAAAAGTGATTCAATCTATCATCGTGGAGTACGACCAAGATGGATCCTTGGTTCATTCAAGTCCTCACGGCGGATTATATGCCTCCAAAGGCAGTGGTTACCTGGTTAGTCCACTCTACCTTTTCATGTGCACATGGTATATTAGGTATGGTTGCAGTTGAGGGTGGTACTGCCCCTTTATTTAATCAATGACTCGTTTTTCTTTCGCTAATTTTAATGAATGACTTGTTGATTTCTGATGCACACAGGATATATACACACATATATATACTTCTGCGCGTGTTATGTGATATATACATGCTGTTTAGCAAGTCAGCTATGGCCATATCTGTAGTTACATTAATTTTATATTGGAATCATTTTATAGGTTGCGCTTGATTATCCACGGGAGTTCCTGATTTCAATATCGGGGCACATTGCGGAAAATTATGGTTTCAGAGTAATCCGATCACTAAAGTTCCAAACTAATAAACGTTTATACGGACCATTTGGTGAAGAAACAGGAACACCTTTCGCTCTTCCACCCGTTGATAATGGGATGATAGTTGGATTTTTCGGGGATTGTGATTATTCATTTGTTGACTCTATTGGAGCATATTTTGGACCAATTCCGCATCCGCATCCATTCAGTGCTTCGGGACCAATTGACGGTGAAGGTGAGACGTGGGATGATAAAAAGCATATGGATATCAGGCAAATCGATGTGGTGGCTTCCTCCATAGTTGAGTCAATCAGTACTGTGTATGATAATTATGGGCATCCACTTGGCCCCTTCACACATGGAAGAGCTGCCACAGGTGAAAAATACACAGTAAGTTTTATTCATTTCTATATCCACATGTCGGTTCTTTTTTGAAATCACTTGTTAATGATATTTGATCGACGGCCCTATAGTTACTCTTGCTAACACATTTCATATACACTATTATCGGTCAAATCTTCTATTTCGCTTATATTGTGGGTGATATTTGTAAAACCTTAATGAAAGTTAAGTTCTTCAAAAATATTGTGTATCTAGATAGAGTGTCCAAATATACGCTTGGGACCAAATTGGTCATTGGGCAGTCAAAATTGTGACAGGCGTGTAGAAAGCTATTCCTGTGATAGGATCCCCTTTGGTAGAGTAACTGTGCTATATATGTGCTTTTAACAATCTACAAATTCCGTTCTTGTTTCCAATTGGACGATCCACTAACCCAATCAGTAGATGTGCTGAAAGCCTGTTTTCATTGGCAGAAAGGAGAATTTAGGGAGATGAAATGCAACGATGTTGACTTTAGTAATGATACATGGTACCGAATTAGACTAATTTCTAAGTGTTTAAACTCAAACGATCAAGCAATCAACTTACCACAACCAATAAGAAAAAAAAACAATGTTAGATTAAGATCATATTTTAAATTTTATTAATGGAAGTTGATAGAGATAAGAATTTCTACGTGTTATCAAAGGGTAGCCTTGTTGTTTACTCTCTGCAGGTTATGCTGGAGTATCCCCACGAGTATTTGACATCAATATCGGGATATATAGGTAAAGCATCTGGCAGAGTACGGGTATGCTCACTCACATTCCAAAGTAATAAAAGAAAGTACGGCCCCTTTGGCCCAGAAGTTGGCATGCATTTTCCAGCTCAGTGGAATGGAGGGAAGATTGTGGGGTTCTTGGGGACTATTGAAGATTCTCATCTCGAGTCCATCAAAGCACATCTCGAGCCAGTTTCTCATATCCATCCCTTGAAGGATGCGGGTCCATTTGGAGGCGAACGTGGCCGTCATTGGGATGACGGTAGGCATGTCAATATAAGGCAAATAGTTATTACTTGGGATCACTTCATTAATTCCATCAAGTGTTTTCACGAGAATGATGGGGTCATCGAGGAAGGGATCAGACATGGAGCAAGTGTTGGATCAAAGGAAGATACGGTTGTCGCACTTTGAACACCTTTTCTATCTCTTCTTTTACTTTTTTTTTTTTCAATTTCAGGAGTGAAAACTTGTTCTTTTGAAATTTGCAGATCAAGTTGGACTACCTGGATGAATACATTGGCATGATGTCTGGATACTATGGAGAAGTTGATGGAGTCACCGTTGTTATATCTCTCACGTTCAAAAGTAACATTCGGACATATGGACCATTTGGTGGACAGGAAAATCCCAATCACACATATTTCAGGACTCCATGGAACATTGGCATGATAAATGGATTTTATGGAAGAAGTGGCAATTCTGTGAATGCAATTGGAGCACATTTCGCACCAATTTATCATAAACTTCCTCTCAAGGTCATCGGACCCTTTGGAGATGATGGTATGGGTAGGGCTCAATGGGACGATGGAAAACACGGCGGTATAAGACAAATTAATCTTAGGTATGGGCAGATCCTTGACTCCATCAACTGCGTGTACGATGACAGCGGAGATGCCACAGAAGGATCCAATCATGGAGGAAATGGTGGACATCCACACGTAAGTGGTTGTATCTTTGTTTTCAAACTTGATAAGTGTATATGCCTGATGCATATGTGCTTACTCATTCCTTGCAGGTTATTAAGTTTGACTATCCAAGTGAACATTTGAGGTCGGTATCTGGACATATTGGACAGTTGGGGGATTATATGTGCATCAGATCACTCACATTCAAAACGAATAATGGAAGAATGTTTGGACCATTTGTCAGTGAGGATGGAACACCCTTCTCCATCGAATCAAATAATGGCAAAATAGTTGGGTTTTTCGGGAGCAGCTCTATCTATCTTCATTCGATTGGCGCTCACATGGAAATCTTGCCCGACGACCAGCAGATGAATTGACACGTGCTTGTTCCAGTTATTAAAATAGGTAAATAACGAGAGGTATACCCTTTCTCCGGTAGACACCTTATCGGTACTTTACTATTTATTTCGCACTCTTCCATGAAGCACCTTTGTACTCATGAACAGGAACGATCCTTTGAATAATCTCTATATTTAAGTCATGCATATTTTCGACATCTTTTGTTTTTGTTTTTGTTTTGTTTTGTTTTTGCCTTGCGTTTTAGGAGATAACATGCTGATTGTCGACCATCAGTTAAGTTCAACGTATTGAGCAGCAAAACGTCAAAGCATCGGATGAATCTAAAAATTAATTTGATGGGTATGTGACAGAATCCGCGAGACTCGAGCAATTTATGAATTTGATTCTAACCTCACACGATACTGCTGATGATACTATTTCTTCGAATCTATGTCGTTGATGAGGGAAGCTCTGCTCATGTTGTATGGCTGAAATAAAAATTCAGGATCCAGACATCTCTGATCTGCTCTAGCATTCATTTCTAAAAGACTCGCTTCTAGAAGGACACAGCCGAGCAGTAATTAAAAAGCTGAAAAACCTCCACCTGATGTCGTGAGTAATCTAGGCGTAGCAGATGCGATGGAGTTTACTCTTCCATGGGCTGACCTAAGGTCTCATCTCCAATTCCACTATCTCCACCCCCTCTCCCTTGTCTCGTCGAGCTTCCAGCTCTCACTCTCCGCCTTCTCGAGTTTTCTTCACCCTATCTCTCTTTCTTTTGACAGCTCATCAATCTATTCCCAACGTCACGAGAAAACAAGGTGAATGGAGGAGCATGAAGGTTGAGGCAGCGAAGAAGAAGGGGCAAATGAATAATTAAGAATATGGTGGAGGCTCGCTCCAGATCGCGGCCGCTCTTGGCAAGATTGTGGGGGTATGCTACCAGCAAACTCGCTCTTACACATTGTGAAGAATCAAACTTTCCGAGGAGACAGATTACTCGTAATATCGAAACTGCTGAGCTCACGGGGTGATTGATATTATGAGCAATTGTGATTAATCTGTTAAATAATGACCCTTCCTTCCTTTGTTTCGCTTGCTACGTGCGAAAGTGCTTGCACCAATCGCTGTCTATATTAGTATTCTTGTGTCTAAACTGCAAGTCGCCCCTTCATGCACGTTTCTTGCTGCACTTTAGACGATTCTGTACTTCTACTTTAGGGCACTAATATTCCACTTGGGTTCTTCATGTTTTATTCCAGAGGTTGCTTGAAGTCCAGAGATTCGTCCTCGAGACCGCGAGACTTTTCTGTATCCATTGTGCATTGTTTAATCTCCTTTGTGTGAAGCTTGTGAACTACAGTTTTACTCGGGAAAAAAAATTCAATTCAAGTAAAATTTGGACGAATTTGGGTTCAAATGCTTGGCCACCATCCAGTTTGATTGTATATGTATCCATCACATTTCGATCGTGGTTCGTCCAAAAACGCATATGACATCTATAAGGAATCTCCTCTAGGCTCTGGGATTACTGAAGCGCCAAGAATCCATGCAAAGGGTGCCGCCCCTGGCCCAACCCCTGCCTCCGCCACGGCCACCTCACCTCTGGCTAGTGCTCCGCTTGACTGGAGGCATGATGTGTCTGTCAGCTACTGGGGAGAGGACACTGAAGCAAGGTGCGTTCAGTCAGTACACTTCATTTTTTTCCTTTATCTTCTTTTATAAGGCTTTACGATATTAGAGAATGATAATATGATTCGCAGGAGGGCTTTAAAAAATGGGTTTTCGATAAGCTCTCAATCACTGACTCATTCTCGACTAACATTTATGGTTTTCTAAAGCCAGATGGGATGATGCAGGGCTAAAACACATGACCAATGAAAGTAAACTTTCTTCTGATTTTAGTGAGGGAACGGGGTCCCTTGAGCTCGACACACATTCCATAACAACTATGCTCTTTCCTTCCTTCTCCAGTTTTTCAGTTGTAGATAATGGGACACAGTTATAGCGAAAAGGCAATTGATTTATTTTTTTAATAAGATTATTTACCAAAAAATACCATATTTATTTATGCAGTCATAATTTACAATAACAACGATAATATTACCATTAGAATCATAGTGAATAAATAGATAGCATTTCATCAGTTGTTGCACGAGCAAAAACCAGGCTTCTAAAGCATTTGCAATGCAGGGATGAGGCCGAATTCATTGAACAGATTGTGCAAGACCTTTCGAACCAAGTGTTCTACTTCTGTTCTCCATATTTTGCAAACAATGCTGTGGGATTTAGATCAGAATGTTGATCACATAATCTCTTTGTTAAACATTGAAAGTGATGACGTTCGTGTGATTGGGATATATGGTATGGAAGGTATAGGGAAGACCACAACTGCAAAAGCTGTCTGCAGTCGTCTCTATAACATGTTCCAAGGTGTCGGCTTAGTTGAGGATATCCGATATGCGGATGAGGAACGTAAGCTTGTTAAGTTGCAGAAGCAACTTCTGCAGGATGTTTTGAAGATAAGAAATATCATGTTCTTGTCAGATCGGAGAAACAACAATATTGGTACCATTAGGACTCGGTTGTATGGGAAAAAGATTTTGCTCATTCTTGATAACATGGATAAGAAGAAACAAACATTTTCTGTCACTGGAGAACATGACTTTCCTGGACCTGGAAGTAGAATATTGATAACTACAGGAGATGAGCAGTTACTAGATGACCTTCGAGTAGATATGAAGTTCGTGGTCCCAGGACTGAATCCAGGGGACTCGCTTCAACTCTTCTGCCATCATGCTTTTTCTCGAGCCAATCCTAGGGAAGGCTATGAGGAATTGTCCACTAATCTTGTTCATTATACTGGAGGGATCCCACTAGCAATCGAGACTTTTGTATCTTTTCTTCATGGAAAAGTGAAAGACGAGTGGTGCCAAATTCTCCTGAAGTTGGTAAAAGGCCCTCGTCTTGATTCACTTGGAGTGTATCTAGGATCAGTTTCTCCTCTGTATCCCTTCAGACCCCGTTGGTCCATATGGAGGTACTGGTATCCCTTATGATGACAATATACATAGCTCTGTGAAGAAAATCAGTCATTGTTGAAATTGGAAAAGCGATTCACCCCATCATCATAGAGTATGACCATGATGGATCCTTGGTGTGCTCGAGTGCTCATGGAGGATTGTCTTTCATTGACAGATGCACAGGTTACACGGTTAGTCCACTCTATCATACTGAAGATCATTACATGGAAGGGTAACATTCCTATGAGGAGGCTTTATATTCAGCTAGCAGTACAGACAATAATTTATTTAATTGGCAACCAAAGGAAATATTCCGAAGCTTGGTATCTTATTTTGTCTTAATAATAGAAGTGGTTTTAGAAGTGGCTTGTTACTTTCCCATATATGCCTGTTTGCGTCTGCGCATTTGTCACAACTAACATGCAATTTAACTAAGTTATCAACCATACTTGCATCACTGCATCAGTAGTTAACAACATTCATTCAGCATTGGATTCTTCTTGCAGGTTGCACTAGAGCATCCAAATGAGTTCTTGATTTCAATATCAAGGTTCACTGCAGAAAACTTAGGTTCTAGGGTTATTCGTTCACTCAAGTTCCAAAGTAATAAACGAATGTATGGACCATTTGGTGAAGAAACTGGAACATCTTTCACTTTTCCAATGGTTGATAACGGAATGATAGTTGGATTTTTTGGGCACTGTGATACTACATTCGTTGATTCCACTGGAGCGTATTTTCGACCAGTTCCGTGTCCCTATCCATTCAATTCTTTCGGACCTATTGACAGTGAAGCTGAAACTTGGGATGACAAAAGGCATATGGATATCGGGCAAATGGATGTGGTGTCTTCTTCTATGATTGAGTTGGTTAAGTGTTACGTATGATAATTATGGTGATCCACTCGGTCCCTTCACACATGGACAGGCAGATGGAGGCAAAAAACATACGGTAAGTTCGATTCGTTAATTACTATATCCATTTGGCTGCTTCTTCTTTGAAGCTATTATTCAATATATTTCATATACACGGTGATATTTGCAAATGTTTGATGTGTGTTAAATCCCCAAATTGTGCTTTATTTTCGAGTGGCGGGAAAAAGAAGAATTCATGATGGAGATGGTAATAAAGTGGCATATGCAATTGTGCAAGAAATCAATGAACTAAACCAACCTTTTAAGTCGTGAAACCCAAGAATGCAAGCAAAGGGTTTGGCAGAAGTGAGACAGGACAAAAAAAAAAAGCAAGCAATGTTAAGAACAGATTAAAGCAGATTCTTCTTAGTTTCATGGCTGAAAAGTGAACGACAACAAGAATTTCATTGTGCAGAGACATGCGGCCTTTTATAGTGTTCTCTCTTTTCAGGTTAAGATGAACTACCCCTACAAGTATTTGACATCGATATCAGGATATATAGATGAAGTACCCGGCAGGGCACGAGTCCAGTCACTCACATTTCAAAGTAACAAAAGAAAGTATGGAACCTTTGGGCCAGAAATTGGCATGCATTTTCCAGCTCAATGGAGGGGAGGAAAGATTTTTGGATTCGACAGGTCTGTTGAGGGTCCCCATCTCGAGTCCATTAGAGCACATGTTGAACCAGTCTCTCATATACATCCTTTCAAGGATGCTGGCCCTTTTGGAGGCGAACGTAGTCGTCAGTGGGATGATGGAAGGCACGGCAGTATAAAGCGAATAGTTATTACTTGGAAACGGGGTCATTAGATCCATCAAGTCTGTCCACGACAATGATGGGAACATCGTGGAACGGATCAGACATGGAGGAACTGGTGCATGAATCAAAAGAATATACGGTCAATTTACTCTAGACATCTCCTTCTATCTTTTCTCTTCTTGTCGCTTTTTCGTCTTAAGAGGAGGTCAAGTGGTCGGAGTTCCATTACTTGTTGGGTCAGAACTGTTTTGTCTAAATTTTGCAGATTGAATTGGACTGCCCAAATGAATACATTGGCATGATGTCCAGTTATTACAGAAAAGCCGATGGACGTATGGACCATTTGGTAAAGAAAAGCCACTCAGAGAGACACACTTCCGGACTCCATGGGGCAACGGCATGATCAATGGACTTCACGGCAACATTCTTAATGCAATTGGAGCACATTTCGCACCAGTTTATCATAAACTTCCGCTCAAGGTCATCGGTCCCTTTGGAGATGGTGGTTTGGAACAGTGGGATGATGGAAAACATAGTGGCATAAGACGAATCAATCTTAGGAGCGAGCAGACCCTTGATTCCATCAGTTACGTATATGATAATGATGGAGATGCTGTGACAGGACCAGATCATGGCGGATATGGCAGACATCGACACCTAAGTTGCTCGCATGCTCTTTCCAATGAGGAGGCGTTTAAGTAAGCATAATAGAGCCTTTTCTTATTTTGATCGTAGAGTACACCATGAACTAAGGCAATGTTCGATGAACTACAGAAAATACGAACGCATTTGACATCATATATACGATGCAAGTTTTTATGCTTTTACTCATTCTATGCTGGTCATTGAGTTGGACCATCCAAATGAATGCGTCAGGTCGATATCTGGACATATTGGACAGTTGGGGAGTCTCTCGGGGAATCAAATGTGCATCAAATCTCTCTCGTTCAGAACGAATAGAAGAAGATTCCGACCTTACGGTACTGAGGATGGAACACCCTTCTCTTTTGAGTCAAATAACAGTAAAATTGTTGGACTTTTTGGGAGCACAGCTGACTACATTCATTCAAACCACCTTCATTCGATCGGTGCTCAAGTCGAAGCCTTGTCTGAAGATCAACACCCCAATTGATGTTTGTGCTTTATAGCAATTACGATAAAATCTGGAGAAATACCTTCTATTCAGTGAACATATTGAGGGCTAAATAGATTTCATGATCAAGTTTAGTGCTCTGTTTTCTCATACTCCTCTAGAAATTATGTACCTTCATTCTCACGAACTTTATCCTTGGCATTAACTTTGTATACTTGATACACTTCCAATTATAGGAATGACACCATTGAAGGGTCGATCAATTGCTATCCTAAATCCTTCCATGCAGTTCATGTGGTGTGATGGAATATCGGTTTATAACCTTCACCTTTGCACTGGAACTTCTATGGGAATTGCAATTGTCTATCGATATTATCTCCTTTAATGTTTGCTTTTCCAGCAGAATGATGCTCCCATGTCCTGCGGAGTGGAAATGAATGCAGCATCAAATTATTCTGCAGGCGATCAACGGATCTCTTTTGCAAGAGGTTAGAAGCCCGTAAGCCCTCAAATATAAACATATCACTGGATACCAAAAATTGCTGAAGTCGGTCGCATCAACTTATGGAAAAGTTGATTCTTGGGTGTTATTAATTCTCCCAAAACTTTGGTTCTCAATGTAGCATTTCCGTTGGAGTTGCAACTTCGTTGTACAATATTATGATCGTCTATCAGGTTATATGTGTCAATGAACAGGACGCAGGACATCATTTTGTGTTACCATGTCAAATATTCCCCTATCTGTAGTGGTTCCGTGTGATACATACATTTCCTCGCAAGTATTCATGCTTCCAATAAACAGATTGTTAGTGTAAACGCACCTTTCATCCCAATAAAATCTGCTCAAATACCCAAGAAAAATTCTCGAATAATAGCTATTCCATATTTTCATATACAGAACTATAGGCACACTGAGCTACTCAATCTGGAAAGCCGTAATCTTGGACTGCCTGATCAATCCTTACTTGAATTTGACCTAAATCACATTTCGGTGGGAACGTTCATGCCCAAGTCAGAACCCATGAAATCTGGCAAGCATCACCTGAATCTGTTCCCCCCAGGACTTGCCTGAAGCAGAGCACCCAAACTATTCCATCTCAGTAATCTTGATCAAATTCCGTGCCCGGGCCATCTCAGGAAGTGCTGTGCGAGGGGCTGGGATTGTTGAGTTCCTACAAATCAGACAGTTCCAGCGAGCCCTGAGCCATGGATCCACACACTTCACATGATAGAAGTGCCCACACTCAGGAAGCAACCTAGCAGATCAGATGTCCTAAAATCTACCAGGCACATGAAGCAAAATGATGAACTCCACGACTTGCCCTTCTGTTGTCTCCGTTGCGAGTAGGGGATCTTCGGGTATCTCAATAGCGTTGCTAGAATGATTCACTCTGGAACGATATTACCATCTGCAGATTGGCCTGAGACCGATTTGCCCAGCTGTAGAATTCGATGCAGAGTGAGTACATGATGGAGATTACTACGGTTGCTACAACAAAGGAAAGGAGAAAATATAGCTTCTGGGAGGGAAGCAAGTGGATGTTACTCACAGGTTTCGCTGATAGTATTGCAGGAAAGGAAATATACGTCGTTCTTTAGCTGAAGCTCTGGAGACTGCTTATTGTAGACAGGATAGAAAGTCGGTGTTCAAGGTTGGTTATAGTGGGAGTGACTGCTCAATTCTTGCAAGACTTCTGCCCTGCTCCCGCGCTAACTCCTCGACAATACAGCTGATCTTTTGACTCTTGCAGACCTGCTAACAGGACAAAAACTCAAGATGTCATTGAGTTGACCAAAAACAGTGCCACTCCATGGAAGGTTACGAACCTTTGGAAGTCATTGAAGCATTGTGGAACTCTATCGTAAGGTTCGAGGATTCCTGTTTCTTCATCGTAGAGTTATTCAAATAACCATAAGAAGGGGCTGACCTTTTGTCGATATTGTCTGTCGGGCTGCTCACAACACACTCGAAATATTCTTGCTACTGATTTTTTTTTTCTAGGGTCCACACCTAATTCGTCCGTCAGTTGGTGGAAGATACAGATTAATTCGTAATTTCATCCTCTGGATGACAAGATCACCAGCTCTACCTGTTTGATATAAGCTTTTTTTTCCTCATAAAATAACATAGAAGATCTTGTTTTCTTAATTTTAGTGCACAAATATTGAATCGTCGTAGTCATCCCCCTTGCCTCAAAGTCATGTGCAGTGTACAAAGTCAAACGTTCATGGAAATACTTTTGTCATCGCTCATATCTTTCCAACAGAATACAAGCAGAGTCTCAATTGCTTCATCCTTATAACGCAATATATGTTGTATACTCAAGAAAAGGCCGACCCAATACCTTTGCACATCGACAAGTTCGATGACTTGATCAGGTAGCTAACTGCAGTGCCCGAGTCACCCAATTCAAGACACTTGTACCAGCTAACAATTTGTCATATGTACAGGTGAAGATTGATCATCTACGCATAAACCCCTCACCTGTCAGCTCGGAGGCTGACCCGGCTCGGGAATCGGGATCCCAATCCCAGTGATGGGCGAAGTCCGGCAGATCGGACAGGTCGAGTGCATCCTGAGCCACGGATCGACGCACTTGACATGGAACATGTGCCCGCAGTGGGGTAGCGACCTCAGCAGATCTGACTCCTTGTAGTCCGCCAAGCAAATCGAGCAACCCGGGTCGGTCACCAGCTCCCCGCCCCGCCCGAGCTTCGCCTCGGAGTAGCTGAGCTTCGGGAAGCTCGAGAGCGTCGCCAAGTTGACCCCATGTTCCGGATGGCGGCTTTGGGCTCTGCGTTCAGCTCGGAAGCGTAGCCAGCATGTCACGAAGATCAGTAGGATGAGGAGGACGAAGCCGACGACGAACACGACGTCGTAGGCCAGTGAGCTGAAATTGCCTTGAGAATCACTCGATGATGCATCCGTAGAGTAACTCATCATGTTCAGCTTCTTGAAATTCCACCAGGTAGAAGAAGAGGATGAGGAGGAGGAGAAGGAAGGTGATGCTGACGACGACGAATTGATATGATTGGCCGAGAGAACGATGATGACGAAATAATAAATTAATATTAATAAATATTATTTAAACTGACAAAGGCATCATTTTTAAAACAATATATATATATATATATATATATTCAGTAATATATTTTCAGCAATACTTTCACATTTTATTTAAGAAGAGTGCATTATTTTTTAAATTAACTTCTTTAATTCTAAACCTTCGTTTCCATAGTTGACGCATGGTAATAGATAATTAAATCATAATAATATGAGTATAATAATTTAGAAAGTTGATGATGTGATATTATTATATTTATAGTAGTGTGATTTAATATATTATTATAGTATTAGCTTCACTAAATTATAGAAATTGTAATTTTTAAGTTTAAAAGAAATCGAGCAGTGGGATTAGAATTCCTAATTTACTTTTTCTTTTCTCCATTTTACCCCTGGAAGCTCGGTTCTTTTGTTGTGCGCACAGGAGGAATATTGTAGGCAAAATCAAGGTCTAAAGATAAGCTCATTAATTATATGCTAATTGTGAAACATGCAACTCACTCACACTCTGAACATTTTTTTTCTGTTGCTGACATGCCTTATGCGTAACGCGTCTTTTCCCTAACTCGAAAACCCGATTCAAATCATGCTTCCGTCCGCCGCCGCATTATCCGTGTACATATGATCCAAAAAAAAACAAAAGAGGTTTCAGATTAAGGCGGGAGGAGAAGGTGCAACAGATTGTGATAACGAGTTTTGTCATTCCCTTTCCCCCACCCTCACACCCATAAGACTGGATTAATCTAAAGGAGGGTTGTAATTTAGACGAACAACTTGTCAAGTTGGCGTGAGTTATGGTGGCATCGTCATATTTGGTGGGAAATCATGAGAACCCTTGGATTGAATGAATTAATGCAACTGATACCATCTTGCCGCGGGGGTAAAGCCAGAGTCCCTCATCTCTCAGCATACTATTATTCTGCAGGTGGCTTTACCCGCTTTTTTTTTCATCTTTTTTGCTTAAAAATCTCTTGCAAGCACATCTGAGGTCGAACGACAGTGCAAGGGACGAGACCTCTCTGTCGGATTGGATTAGGTTGAATGCCAATGGAGTCTCTAAAGAGGAGATCCGGATTTTCCAGGGTCTCCTCTGAGCGGACTGCAATGGTATTTCTTAAGCACAAGATTGGGAATCTCTACTAGATTATGATATTATATATATTTTAATCTAATAAATTGTTAAATTTATATGATTTCATTTTTCTTATAAGGGAGTTCTGTTAGGTAATTGTAACATTATATTTCTTTTCTTATTGGTTGATTTATCCCACTATTACAACGGTAAAATTCTAACATTTTGATGTGAGTTTAACCATTATAATCATGTTTTGTAATCTCATGATACATTTATCGATACTTCTTAACTCATGTGGCCAAAATCTAAAATCTTGGAAGATCCTAGAACTTAGTTTCAAAATCACTAAAAACCCCTTTAAACTAATCTGGGAAAGTACTAGAAAATAGAAAGCTGAAGTGACTAAAAATCCCATAAAACCCCTAAGCTATAAAACTCCAAAATGAATTCCAAAGTTCCAAAACCTTAACTTTACGTTCTGACAACCTTTTGAAAGCCCAAACCTTATAAAATCCCCAAGTTTCAAAATTATGAGAGTCACAGTCATCCTTTTTTTTTTGGTAATTAAACGGTTCTTTTTATTTAAATTAAGAATCGATAGTTGAATTTGGAGGATTACCTTAAGGTGTTGACATTACATAACCTTCATGTCTGTAAAAGGACTAGAAATGTCGTCAGTCACAGACCTGCTACTTAGTTTATGGATTAAATACACAAAGATCAAGAAAAACCCCTTCATATAGTTCATTCTGTGTTACATGCAGAAGAGCAGCGCTCGGTCGAATCCCTATATATACAAACGCCAATAGGTGCAACGATCACTTGATAAGGTCACCAATTGTGGATGGTAAAGATCGACAAACGTTCGAAACCCACCCCCACCCCACCCTTTTTCAGATCAGAGGCTGCTGGCCCGTCTCAGGAACCGTAACTCGGTTCTCGGGGACAGGCGGAGTCCGGCAAATGGGACAGGTCGAGTGCATCCTGAGCCACGGGTCGATGCACTTGACATGGAACAGGTGCCCACAGTGGGGAAGCGGCCTCAGCAGATCGGACTCCTTGTAATCCGCCAAGCAAATCGAGCAGACCGAGTCAACCACCGGCTTCCCACCCCGCCCTAGCTTCGCCTCGGAGTACCTGAGCTTGGGGAAGTGCGAGAGCGTCCCTGCACTGATCCCCCGCGGGTCCAGTCCGGCCGCGAGCCTGATCATAAAGTGCTGGTCCTGGACCTGGCGTTCAGCTTGGAAACATATCCAGCGTGCCATGATGATCAGCAGGATGAGGAGGACGAAGCCGATCACGAATACGATGTAGTAGGTCAGTGAGCTCATTCTATCATCATGAGAACCACTCGGGGATGTGCCCGTAGAGTAGTCCATCGAGTGCAGCTGAGCTGCTTCTCTGAATTCCTTCTAGGTGGAAGAAGAAGAAGAAGAAAAAGAAGAAGAAGAAGAAGAAGAAAGAAGGTAGAAGAAGTAGATGATGGTGGTGTTGGTCATAAATTTATGTCATTGGTCGATAGGACGATGACGATGAAATAATTATATTTTATTATAATTTAAGTTAATAAAAATCAAAATAGTATAAAATATATGTTCATTTTAAATGATATATAATTATGAGAGAAAAAGAAGAACTCGAGAGCATGTAAAAGGGTCATAATTTTTCCAGATACATGGAACTTCAACAGGCCGAGGGTATACATTTGACTTTATCATAGAATGGCAAGGTCTGACCTTCATAAACAGCCGGCCGTTGGACGAGTGGCTCGGACAATCTCAGAGCCAAGCATGTCTTTTCCGACCACCGACTGTGTTGCATCGATCTTCCAGTCAACCGTGTGGTCGAGCTGACGTCAGCCTAAGGTCAGCTGTAACGTGGCCTCCGTGTATACGCAGTAATTATGATATGCTCAAAATCGGTGGGATTAAAGTATTACCATGTGATGCAGATCATGAGACAGCATCTGACCAACAACTGGAGTTCTGAGGTATGTTCCTTGTGTGGGGTTGAAGTTTGACTCCCAGGCGAAAGGGATAACCTCCGAGCCAACTTGTTCAATAAAAATTCTATTGCGTAATAATAATGTACTTACAGATGTGTGTGTGTGTGTGTGTGTATAGTATAGGTTTGCATATAATAATATTACTATATTGTGTAGGTAAACGCTCTACTCCTTATCATTCCCTCTGAAATGCTTATTTTGAATTTTCGTCCTACTATAAGTTCTTAGCTTGCCGTTTCAGTGCTTGCCTTTTAAATTCCAAGCCTATCTCGATCCTTCTGTCAACTCTGTTGAGATGAGTGGGTCTGCCCCCTGCCACTAAATTAGCTTTAAAAATTAATATTGGCTTTTGTTTGACCCTGTCCCCGTCGTCACCCACAAGAATTTTAGTCATAAAAAGGACATTACTGGGCACATACGTACATGGCAGAGAACAGTCAGAATACATACATACACATACACGCATGTGTGTATATATATATATATATATATATCCAAATGCTGGAAGATACCCAGCAAAGTTACAAATTTTTGTACTGATTGCATTCAACTTTTCTTTAGAAAGTATCATAATAGAAATAATAGGTAATGTCCTCAGTCATTTGGATACCTTTCCTACAGAGAGACTTCAAGACAGGCTACAATACATTTTAAGCTTTCATGTCAAATGCATAAGCAAACATATATCACAAACAAATGATTTTTCAGAAGGCATCACAACTTTAGCTTGAAAGATGAAGCTCAATATTTGAAAAAGTAAGGCCTTGTTGTAACTGGTTGAACATTCAATGCAGGATGCACAATGGGCTTGTTATACAAAATTTATACAGAGGATATCAATCAAAGTTAAGGGGTCGCCTCCAAATTGATGTGGAATCGGGCAACTCAACTGATGCAGTTTTGATGCTTGAGATCCCAAGCCACATAGAGAGATAGGAGTGCGGATTGCAGATGACAGGCTAAAAGGAATTATATGAAGAATGAGAGGATCCAAGATTGTTCTGGAATTACAATCTATTCGACAACAATTTGAAGTACTGGCATAAACCATCAAACGGATACTTTGGCTACGGAGATACCAGCGAGGTGAAATAGGTTCCAAGCTGTGATCAGCGCAATTCAGTTAATCACAAAACCATGTGCAAGGAGTAGTTGGTAAACCCATTTCATCCTCAGCCTGTTGAAAAGAAAGACAGCTTCAGCATTTTCTGTGTGTAAGCTACATTCCCAAATACAGCTACTAACCACACGGTAAAGAAACACATCTATTTACAAACAAAGGAACCAAGAACTTCCAGCAAGTGCACAACTTTCTCTCTACTTGTGAATGGAATCTCCTGGCAATTTTTTGTCGAGTGTACACTTGATGATGTAGACAAGTCAAGCTCTAGTTCATAATTGAGCTCCTCATCAGAATGGGTACAAGAAGGCATCCCACTTTCCATTAGCCACTATTTATATTCGTGTGGCTACTTAAAGAATCAAAATCTGCAGGCAAAACAATCAGCAGCACAATCATCCTTCATCTCCTTGTAAGTTCCTAACATCAGCAATGAAAATACATGGACAATCTTCAGGATAACACAATTTACATGGCAATTAAAATGAGATCATGGATTGTGGCGCAAAATCTTATAAGACAAGTACAAATTTAATCATGCCTTCTAACCCATGTTGGCAGATTTCAGAGTTGCAATCTGCAAAAAGATCGGGAAACAGAATTACAGAAAATCACCAGAAACTGTACAATCTGAGTAAAGAATGTTGAAAAGAATTGAAGCTCTAAGATAAAGGATGTATTACTGTTAACATTGCGAAAACAAGGTTTGGACATTAGGTTTCTCCAGAAATTCTTATTTAGTGTTAGCAAACCAATTAGATTTTAGACTAAATATAACTTTTAGTTTCTATCATAGTTATAATTAATCTTACTATCCAATCCAATCAAAATAACATTGCTTTGATTTCATTCAACTCAACAAGTTTTTTTAATTAAGAATCTTCCACTTTTCTTTTAGTCATTAAATTTACGAGGAGTTGGTTCTTTTTAGAGTAAGACGTTATAGTAAATAGGACTAGAATAACCAAAATAAAATAAAATAAAATACATTTTGATGTGCAACATTGTTTTGCTCTATTAAATTGAAACTTCCTCGTAAACAGCATCGAGTCGAACTGTCATTTCCTGTTACAGTTTTACAGTCAATATTTCCAAGATAATACAACAGGCAAATAGCAATTAGACCAAAACTAATTTAAATTTATTGAAATTTTTAGTGTTACTAGTCTTGGTCTATTCTGTTATTTTCAATCGGAATCCATCAAACAAATATGATAGTTGTTTTCAGGCAATGTTATTTTTCAGGATTGCATAGTTTGATTCCTTTTGACAGTCTTCCGCAGTTATTCTATTGATCACACCCTCCATTTCAAGCAAAATGGAAAATTAATTGTATTTACAAGGCAGCTGTGATATTTTGTTTGTATCAGATTATTCAGATACTTGATTCTGATTATCCTCTATTGTTATCGATTGACATCAGAGATGATGACCAACATAATATATCAGGATAAACCTCACTTCTACCTCTCAAGGGGTAGGCAGCATGTTCCAATTAGTGGGCACATAGAGCTTCGGCTTAACTGTCTTGAACCCTGCCCCTTGGAGCTCTGTGTGATACAAAAGTTTTTTGTAAAATTTAGAAGCCAGCATATTTTAGAAATCTTACGGTTAATCCTAACAAAGAAGAAAGGAAACACAGTCAGGAATGAGGATATTTTTGCAGACAAGCATTACCAAATTGGGAATCTCCAAAAAAGTGAGTTTTAACTTCTATCCTTCACATAGGGTAAAAAGGAGGAAGAAAAAATCAGAAGAGGTGTTTTACATTTATTTTGGAAAAGTTCTATTGGAGATGACCCATTAGTGATGCACCTGGAAAAGTTCTAAATGCAGCCAGAAATAGTTATAAGACAAACACGAGAATCTGTTGCTTTTTACTAATAAAAATTATAAAAACGAGATCCTGTAAGTGCTAAGAAATGGTCCTTGTGCTGGAACTCTAAATCTTCAATCAAAGTCTCGGATATTTGGGAGAAAATTCGACCAAGGAAAGCCCCAGCTTCGTGGCATGGGATCCAATGGTTTCCAGGACATATTCCAAGAGTCTCCTTCATTTGCTGGCTTGCCATTCTCAATCACTTGTCCACAAAGGATCTCCCCTCCAAATGGCAGCTCTTAAACAACACTTTATGTGAACTTTGTGGTCTAGCTGAAGAATCTCAGAACCATCTCTTCTTCACCTGTTCTGTAACTAGTCTCATCTGGTCCCAATTACTTTCACGACTGAGCATGCAGCATAATATTGGAGATTGGGATACTGAGCTTAATTGGATAATGCACTAAAGCAGGGCTAGGTCTCCCCTAACAACAATACCCAAGCTTGCTTACACTAGCTTCATCTACACTATTTGGAGAGAGGAATGTAAGAATTTTCCAGCAATGATGAAAATCCCTTGCTGCCTTAGTCTCCTCTGCACTGAGTCTTTTGCGATTACATATTGTCTCATTACCGAAACTCACTAATCGACTAGGCCAATCTCGATTGCTCAGGAGCCTCCTTTTGTAATTATACAAATAGACCACATGTGTAAATCACTTTGATGGAATGAAACTTCAATTATCAAAGTGAAGAAAGAAATGGTCCTAGTACAGCTATTAACATCCAGTCACAAAGTTTCCAGCTCAGAATGGTGTGATCATATGGTATTGCAGTTCGATATTCAGTGCAACTATCTCAAACTAATGATCCCAAAAGGGGTAAAAGAAGAGGCAGTACACATTGAATTTAACCCAATAAATATTGTTTGCTACAGTTTTTAAGGAAAACAAGTGTATGTGGTAAATTGAGATATTAGCACATGTTCATGAAAAGGGGTAGGTTAAGCCAATTTGCACAATCATTTTTTTTCCTTGCCTAAAATTCAGGAAGAAGAGATATTTAGCACATACAGTTTTTTGAGCATGTTTGATTTCATCAGCAGCAAATGCAACTTGATCTAGATTGAGCGTCTGACTGTACAGCATATCCCGCTGCCCCTCATAGCTGATCAAGAAGAATGTCAAACATCAGTACAACAAAGTGCCACTAACCCAAGGATACTAACCCCCACCCCCCCTTCAAGCAAGAGAAGGCAACAGAAGTCTCCAAATTGAAGCCAATGCATGCCAGCTCTATCTCAACTAATGAAAGAATTCCATGCTTTCCTCGTCATTAACTTCAACCACACCGTCATATGTGGATTGAGGGACTGAAAACGGATACATCCTTTCCTCTTTTCAAAACTGTTATGCTCTACTCCCTTTCCATTCCTTGGTGAAAAATGCGACGCAAAATCAACGCCACAAAAGGATTCTCTGCATTCCATATTTGAAAACAAAACGAAATATGTGGAGAGAGAATGCAGTACATTCGCTTTTGTTTGAGGACCTTTACTGCTCGAGCCTTAATGGCTTCTCGGGCGGGGCCAGGTCTAGTCTTCTTGATCTGCTCCCTGTATCTGCTGAGTGCAGCATCGAGCCTTCTGATCTTATCATCGACTGTATCACTCCGTTTACTACTCTGCGCACACATACACGCACACACCCAACAAAGAACATGCAATAAAAACAAATTTGCACATCGCTCCGAGCACGGAGGAAGACAGACACTGTAGAAAGAAAGCACATTTCCACTAACTGATCTAAGCAGATCTATGAATTAACAATTCAAATGCAAGCCATTTAACTAGATAGAACCACTACTGTCCGTGAGAGAGAGAGAGCAGACCCGATTGGATGCGTCTTGTACTGAGGGAAGCGGCTCCTCCTTGAATTTCTCCTTGACGCCAAACACCCTCTTCATCATCCTTTCTACTTCCTCCTCCACCCAAACAGTAAAGTGCAGCACTACCAGCCAAAGCCTCCGTTCCGTCTCTCTCTTCGTTGCTTTGTCAAGTAAAGTGAGCGCTTGACCTTACCGTAGTTCTCTCCCCTTTTTCGCTCGGTTAATATATTTGGGTAAAAAAACGGAAAGTAGATTATTCGATCATGTTGATAACCAATTATGTTGCTTAATAATTCGTTCCCTCTGCATATCACTGCACTGTGGTTGACGCTATTAGCAAAACTCAGCCAGACAAAACATAAATCGGTTGGCACGTCCGCCATGGCGCAAGATTAGTCGAGCCATTCATACCATTGTCGATGTTCTCGATAAAGAGTGACTACAGCTTTATTATCTCAGATGCTCTTACTTCATACCCTATTTGAATAAAACTCACGAGCACACTGTAACACATGTATGAATCAAACCAATGAAGAAACAAACAAGTACCATGCCAACCCATCCCAATAACCAACCCGTCCATCCTCTTTCTCTTTCCCGATCAGTTGGGTTTTAGCCCGAGGTGCTTCCTCGTCTTCCCCACGAAGAGATCCCCAGACTTGATCTTGCCCGGGAGGCACCCGATTGTGGTCATGAAGGGAAACTGAGCCACTGCCTCCCTCCTCCCGAGTGAAACTATCGCGAGTGTGGACCCGGGTTTGTAAGCGGCAAGCTTGGTCTCTTTCCCTCCCCTCATCAGAGTATTCAAGTTCTTGGCTGTCAGTTGAGCATGAGCCTGAGCCAGGTAGCCTTGCTTGAGTTCCTGAAAAAGCATATCCCAGGGTCAGTAGAAAGCAAAATGATTTCGAATATCCCCAATTAAACAAAGCAGGTCATGCTTGCTACTGAAAAATAGTGAGTGGAAGCGAATTTCCATAACGGTTTTTACATGCCACTGCAATCTGTCTGCAGTCCTTGTTTTAAATTTTAATGCCAACGGAGACCCATATCAAGCTAAAGTCTGAAAAGTCTATTTGATTGAGATGCGCACATGCAATTGCCTAAATCTGACACAAAGCTCATGAAAGCACCCTCTTGCAATGGACTTACTGGAACATCGGTGATATCTCCAATAGCAAAGATATTCCTGTGACCATCGACCCTTAAGTTCTCATCAACCATCAACCTTCCACGTTCATCTAAGCTGCCTCTAAGCAAGGTCTCTTTAAGCCATGAAGAACCAACAGGCTTCCCAATACATAAGAAATGACAATCAGCTCTTATGGTTTCTCCATCAGAAGTTCGATATAGTCCGTCCGATGCAGAATCTAGATCGACTGATTGACCCAAGATCACTTCGACCTTCTTTGCGATCAGCCAGTCCAACGTCTTCTGGGAAGCCTTGGGCCCAATGAATTCCAACAGCCTAGAACCTCTGTGGACTAGCATCACCTTCTTGTCAGGAAAGTCAACAGCAATTTCACCAGCAAGTTCCACACCAGTTGGGCCTCCTCCAATGATCAGGATCGAGTTCGATGATTTTATCTTTTCAAACTCTGCATAAAACAATATCAGTGAATTCCACATTTAGGCTCCTCCCATTACAAAGAAACAGTTTATATTCAAAGAAGAGATTGGTTTGCATTCTATGGTCTCTCCTTCCCACCTTAAAAAAGTACTGGACATCTAATATATCTTCTAACTCAGTGGTCACTCTATATGCCACAACATTAAAACCGTACCTGAAGCAACACCATAACTGCTCATTCATGTTAAGCAAGAACTATAGCCAACTAACTTATCCAAAGGAACAAGGAACTAAAACCAACTAAATGACTTGCATGCTCACCTTCCTGGTACTGTACAATTCTTTCTGTCCGACTCCTTGGAACTGAGTCCCTGTGTCCAGTAGCGATCACAAGATAGTCATATGGAAATAGATTTCCATCTTCAGTCAGTACTCCCGTCTCTGTAATGTCCACAGCCAGAGAGGTGACAATTTGTCCATTCACAAAATAATCCCCATGGTCAATCACAGATCTCTCAGCAACAGACGGTTCGACCATTGCCCTCAAGCTCGCCCAGGGGATCTCGAAATACTCTTTCCTGTAATCATTTATCCATACCACAAACAATCAATTCAGTTCGGAGCCAAGAGACCCCTGTCTAACTCTCAAGAAAAGAGGGCCCTGCGTCCGTACTACTACAACATATAACTTACAGCGAGCTATGCCATTCAAAACAACAACAATCAATCCGAAACCTGTTAGCTTCAGCGTTCTGCACTAATACGATAACTTAATCGCCACCAAGCAATAAAAGCCCCAAATTGTGGTTCATCCTGAGTTACTCCCAACCTTGACTTACACAAGTGCAGCACCCACTATACTGAAGAACATTCACTTCTAGCAAGTTGCATATAAGTATGTCGACTCACTCGTGATTTCGATCTCAGTCATACTTCGGAATTGTGTATTGGAATAAATGTCATTCCGCTAGATTATTCGTGCCGAACTTTCGTACCAAGCAGGACGCTAATCACATTCCATTGCAATGATTTTTATACCATTCTCATAAAAGAAAAGGGACCAATGAATGAGATGAGACTTACGGGTCAATGAGGACGACATCGGCGGTGAGCTGAAGGGACCTGGCGATGAGAGACCCACCAACGCCACCCCCAATCACCACCACCTTCTTCCTCTCCCCTACCCCTTGGGATCCTCCGATGCACGCCATTCGATTGAAACCCATAATTCACCTTTCGGCTGAAAATTGCGCAGAGAACTTGCAAGAACGATCAATTACAGGAAAACACACCACCCTTTTTATGGAAGGAGAAGAATTGGGGAGATTGGTGAACCGGCAAATGGAGAAACTTCTGGATGGTAAGTAATAAAAATTATATATTCAGAGGAAAGGGCAGGATTTGAGTCGGCATTCAATGGATCGGTCGTTCCCGGAAGGCCTCAGCTCGATTCTAGATGGGAGGAATCGTCATGTCTGACGTTTCCTGCCGCGGATTCTGACCTCACTCGAAGCTGCGTTTCTTCGACGATGGGTGACGGAGTTAAAAGGGAACTCAAATTCGAATCTGAATTTAAAAAAAGGGTTTGCTAACAAAATTGAACAAACCCAACTGCCGAACGGATCAAAACGATGTGATTCCTTGTCAACAATTTAGTTCGAGATTGATGATCGGTTAATCATGGTGTCGTGAACAGTTACATTACATCGGAGACGTCGAGATTTGATTATAACAGTGATAATAAGAGAAATTGAGGAGTGAGAGGACAAATACCAAACACCCTTCAGGATGAAAATAGTAAATAATTCTGTTAAAATGGGATATTACAGCTGCACGTACACGGACAGTCGGATCGTATGCGCATTAAACCGAGAAAAGAAGGTTCCAAGCATAGTTTTAAAGACGGGTCGGGTCAGCCAGTTCAACTGGGAACCGGCTACTCATCTAATCTGGTTCTCACAAAAAATTCAATTATAATTTAAATGAGATCAAATTCAATTGAATCGGCCGGTTCTCACTCGAATTAATAAATTCAATTGAACTGATGAGAAAACCGATCAACTTAAAATTAAAAATAAAAATAAAAACATATTATAATATATTTATTTCATTTTACTATACTTATATTTATATTTTATGTTGAATTTGAGACTAATATTATAACCATAGT
>CXYZ01007957.1:787128-800640 GCA_900006705.1 Sonneratia caseolaris
ATTATAACTATATTAATGATTTTGATTATAAATCATAGTTAAATTATAATATTATATTAATTTATTAGAATATTATATTATTAATATTATTTATTAAATATGTGGTTCAACCCATTGAATATCGGATCTGACCCATGAATCCATACCTTGATCGATTCCCAACCCGGTCCGATTTTAAAAATTAGGGTTCCAAGATACAGAAATCCGCACCACAACCATGACCCAACATGAGCTAGTTACGTCAATGAAGATGGGTGATATTCTGATGCCTGCGGGTTCAGTCAATAACTAACACACTCGTCAAGATGTTCCCGAGACAACAAAATATCACCTATCACAGGTGGTGTTGCCGTCTACTGGGGCTAGAACGAGAACGAGGGGAGGCTGACGGCAGCGTGTGCGACGGGAAGGTACCCCCTGCGTGATCGTGTCCTTCCTGAGCGAGCTTGGCAACTTGCAGCTGCCGAAGATCGACCTGGCTGGCCACTGCAACTCGGCTTCTGGCGGGGGCACAACAAACTGCCAGCGTCGCCAGATCACAGTCTTCCTGTCTGTCCATCGGCAGCGTCGGCGGAAGCTACACCCTCGTCTCTCGACGGCATCCACTTCGGCATAGAGCAAGGCTCGACGCACCACCATGCTACGCTCGCACGTGCTCTATCAACACGGAGCACACCAGGGAAGAAGGTACATCTCAGTGCAGCTCGTCGGTGTCCCTATACCGACGAGCACCTCAGAGCAGCGCTCAACACCGGCATGTTCGACTACCTCTGGGTTCAGCTCTACAGCAATCCCTCCTGTCAGTACTCGGGTGACACTGGCAGCATACTAAGCTCGTGGAATCAATGGACAAGCTCGAGCGGTGGGTACATACCATACCGAAAATGGTGCTGGTTAATCAAATTCTCCGGAATATCAGGGTGTCGGCAAGGTACGGGGGCATGATGCTGTACTAGAAGTTCTACTGCGGCCACTCAGGATACAGCAACGCCATCAAGAAAAGCGTGTGATCCGTCGAGATATCTGCTCTAAGTAACTTCCCACTTGGTGTAATGAGTAAATAAGCAACCAAGTGTCTGGTGTTGACATGCTTGCTGTTCTTGGCCCAGAAGATCAAGGTTTTGGAGTGGTATGACTCGTGTAAGCTGGCGGGAGTGATTGTATGGATGCACTCCATGACAATTTAAAAGATGATTGTGTAATTTTAAGTGGTATCCGCCCAATCTACATTCTACCGAAGATCTAATAGAATTTTAAAAGTGGGCATGGAAGAAGAGATTTGAACTAAATTGAATGAAAATGAGATTAAAACAACTTGATCTCACTCTCACTCTCACTTATATTAAAGAAACAAAGATTAGGCGGTGTATTGAGTTCCGGCCGACTAGGTTCAGTGACAGTCAGCGGTCACCATTGTTTCTTACGGTCATGAGCTCGGATCAAACACGACGCGCCGCTGGGCGCTCAAACCCTAATCAAGTCCCCTCTCCCACCTCAAAATCCAAACTTTCCCTGCTCTTCTTCTCATCAACGCTCATCCTGCTTCTGGCCATCTTGCTCGGCTTGGCATCTAGAACAGATTTCTTCAAAACCGACCTCCTGAGATCATCCCTCTCATCAAATCCGACTAGTTTTCAACGGATTCTCCGGCGGCTCTTCTCCCCCACACGCCAACGGAACCTCAATTCCGATGGGACAGATCCCTCATCCCACTCTGCTCCGTGTGTACTGTGGATGGCTCCTTTCCTCTCCGGTGGAGGTTACAGCTCAGAGGCTTGGTCGTACGTCCTGTCCCTCCACAATTACCAGAGAATCAAGAAAACCCCAAAATTCCAATTGGGTATTGAGCAGCATGGCGATCTCGAATCCCAGGAGTTCTGGGAGGGCTTGCCCGGGGAGATCAAGAACTTAGCCATGGCACTGCACCGGACCAGATGTGAGCCCAACAGGACCATTGTCGTATGCCACAGCGAGCCAGGTGCCTGGTACCCACCCCTGTTCCAGACCCTGCCTTGCCCTCCTTATGGGTACAAGCATTACCCATATGTGATCGGTAGGACGATGTTCGAGTCGGATAGGGTGGGTCCCGAGCACGCGAGGAGGTGTAATCGGATGGACTACGTTTGGGTCCCGACTAATTTCCATGTCCGGACATTTGTGTCGAGCGGGGTGGACCCATCCAAGGTGGTTAAGGTTGTGCAGCCAATAGATGTCGGGTTTTTCAATCCCGAAAAGTACGAGCCACTGGATCTCTTTTCTTTAGGAGACCTAATTCTAGGTGAGAGGTCGAAAGCCCGGGGCTTAAATGGGAAAGATGGGTTTGTGTTCTTGAGTGTGTTCAAGTGGGAGTTCAGGAAAGGCTGGGATTTATTATTAAGTGCATACTTGAAAGAATTTGATGGTTCTGATGGAGTCTCTCTGTGCTTGCTGACAAATCCATATCACTCTGACAGGGATTTTGGCAACAAGATCATTGAGTATGTCGAAAATTCTAATATCAAGAAGCCGATGAACGGATGGGCTCCAATATACGTGATCAAGACTCACATTTCCCAGTCTGATCTGCCGAGGATTTACAAGGCAGCCAATGCGTTTGTGCTTCCGTCGAGAGGGGAAGGTTGGGGAAGGCCACTCGTCGAGGCAATGGCCATGTCCCTGCCTGTGATTGCCACAAACTGGTCGGGGCCCACCGAATACTTGACTGAGGAGAATGGGTACCCGCTGCAAGTGGAGAGGATGGCCGAGGTGCTGGAAGGACCTTTTAAGGGCCACCTGTGGGCTGAGCCCTCGGTGGTTGAGCTTGCAAGGCTCATGAGGCGTTTGGTCACTAGCCCTGAGGAAGGAAAGGACAGAGGAAAGCAGGCGCGGGGGGATATGATCAGAAGGTTCTCCCCTGGGATTGTTGCAGAGGTCGTGATACAGGAGATTGAGAAGTTGTTGGAAGTAAATGAATAGTCTTATACCCTTCATTTCTAGGACCATTAAGAACATCAGCCGGAGAACCATTATCCTGTTGTAGGAAGTTGAATTACACGGAACTATTTTCTGTTTTTACAGTTCAATCGTGAGTTAGATTCGGCTGTGCATTGTTAACCTTATATGGTGGTTCTGTTGATTGTTATATACGGATTGGGTGGGTTTGCGCTTGTCATAGAGGCTAAACGATAGTGATTTTTCAAATGCCTACTCTGGACAGTTCAGAAGGCAGATTTGTCATCTGAGGGATCCTTTTATTGGCAGAAGGTAGCGGTAGAAGGATGAAACACCAAATGAAATGAAAGATCTCGGATCTGCATTCCCATTCCAATGAACATGAAAGCACTTATCTGTCATTGACAACAATCTGAATTTTGAAGCTGTGCCACGAGAAAAATTCCGTTTCCAATTGTAGAGATTTTCGGGATTCTTGTTGACTAGGATCTCTGTTGGCATCAAAGCTGCTCTTGGAGATGGGAACTGAAGAAACTAAAGACTTCTTTGTAGACAGGCTTCTTGAATTCTACTACCTGCAGGAAGCAGGAGAAAGATGCGATCAATGATCGCTTGAGAGATGAGAGATATCTTTATCAGTCAAGAAAAGGTGCTGAAAACTGTTATGAATAGTTTACTCACAAGCTCGATGATTTGTTCGGGCGACATCCACGACCACTTCTCGAACTCAGGTTTTTCTGTTCCATCTCCAAGAAGATTGATTTCCTCTTCTTTGCCAGTAAACTTGAGGAGAAACCTGTATTTTTCCAGCTTGATTGTCAGATGAACCTATTTACAAAATTGGAAGAGAATACAAATTGAAAATTCATCGAAAGAAAGAGCAAAATCAGGTTAATCAGTGATAGTATATTTCAGGTATTATCAATATGCAGAGCTCACCATTTCTGCGCTTGGCCTTTATAATCAGTACCCCATCGGATTCTGAGGCTTTCCCGAGCCTTCGGGGGGAAATCATAAGTTAACCAATATGGAACCTGCGATTTTTTAAGGGAATTCAGATGCCTGGACAGGAACCAATTCAGATAACACATGAAGCTAGTTTATTGGATTTTCAATTCTCTTCAGATTTCTGATGCTTGGACTTCAAAAACTATGTCAATCAATCTAACGGAAACCTGGCCATAGAAACCAAGGAGGAATATACTGAAAACCAAAAGACCGAACCTCTCCAAGTATTTCTGCAGAACAAACTCCAGTCTCTTCCCTCAACTCCCTGAAGGCAGCGTCCTTTGGATCCTCACCATCTTCGATCCCCCCCTACAGAGAATCATCACATGGCATCAACAGTTCTTGAGACGAATAATTTTCGTTTACTACAGTTACATTTTATCCTCTAGATGATCCATCGAGTAAGGATGAACACATAGAACTTATAAAACTAGGCACCGAGATTGAAGACAGGAAAACACACACTTTCTTCCATTCAGAAGACACAGGTCTGCAGATACATTTGCTACAATTTTCCTCGGTCTGATGCATTTTAAGAATGAGAGATAGGTGAGGCTTAATCGAATTACGTTTGCTCATATAGCATAATTACAGTTCGATTCTACTCAGTATCCTACCCTCAGTACCAGTGCGCTCATACTTTTTGTTTAAGGTCCAGAATAGCAGCAAAAATCCATGAACATTTGACACAAAGATAAACAAATCTGCAGTAGTTCTCGTGATTATCATCCTGGCAGAAGTTGCCCTGAGAGCAGATTCTAAATCTGTGAATTTCAATTTGAAGGGCACATGGAAAAATGAAGCAACTTTTTCAATAAAGTGTCGGTTCTTCATTATCATATTCAAATATCCAAAATTTACTCTGCAAATAACATTGAAAAATAAAATCTAAGGAATTTAAAAGGGAGTTAAGGGCAAAGAAATCACCTGCGGCATCTGCCAAACTGCGGACTTATGGAGCCGGGAAGCTGAAAATACCTGTCGATTTCATCCATAGAACGAAATACGTTTCAGGAATCACATCGGCTTAACAGAAAGAAAATTAATCAAGGGAAGAGAGGGAGGGAGTAAAAGGAACGGGAGAACAAATGATTCATCGGACCTTTTTGGATGAGTTGATGAGGCAAATGCCCACATTTCTTCTGTACGCTTCAGGAGGAGCTTCCATGGCCGATGAGCTGATGAGATGAGAAAAGTCGTTGACTAATGACTATTATTACGGGGAAGAATTGCACGCAGGAGTCCCCCGACTATCAAACTTTTCAAGAATTCCCCCTGGATTATTTCGCATGGGCCATCGGGCGAGCCCTTTGCTTGCACCTTCCATCGAATGGGCAAAAATCCCATTAAGAAGGTAAGTTAATACTTTTAAGTTGAAGAAATTGCTGTTCCATACTAGTATGAGATGTTTTATAGATTATCTTTAGTTTCTAGTAGCACAGGACAGGCAGGAGATGGAGAAATTGTCGAAAGCAAATGAGCAGTGTTAGACCCTTCTTCATCTCTAGGACCATTCGAGACATCAGCCAGATAACTGCTGATTTGTTAGTGGAATTTGAATGACGCGGAAATATTTTCCATCATTTGGCCGTTCAGTATTGATATTGTATGGTGGTTCTGTTGGTTGTTTTATTTGGGTGCATAGGTTGGAAAGTTCAGGGCGTAGATTGAACCACACTGGCCTTTGTCTGATTACAAACTATCCAAGGAATCCTTTATCGACGATCAGGTAATAGGCGGAGTAAGGTGCCAGGATGCTTTCTGGCAGAAGGTGGCTATAGAAGGATGAAACGAAAGATCTCATATCTGCATTCCCATTCTAATGAACATGAAAGGGCTTCTCTGTCAGTGCCAGAACTCTGAAATTTGAAGCTGTTCTCAGAAAAATTCGGATTTCTTGAGGTGGTGACTTTCAGAGTTCTTGTCACTCTCGACAAGTTCTTTCTGGGCGTCAGGGCTGTTCTTGGAGATGGGAACTGAAGAAACTAAAAACTTCTTTCTAGACAGGCTTCTTGAATTCTACTACCAGCAGAACGCGGGAGAAAGAAGTGGTCAGTGACCGCTTGAGATACGAAAGATATCTCCTTCGGTTGAGAAAAAGGTGGTGAAAATTGTTCTGGTTAGTTTACTCACAAGCTCGATGATTTGCTTGGGTGACATCCACGACCACTTCTCGAACTCGGGTTTCTCAGTTCCATCACCCACAAGATTGATTTCCTCACCTTTGCCAGTAAACTTAAAGAGAAACCTGAATGTTCAAGCTAGATCATTAGATGATTTTATCTCCAGCATTGAAAGAGATATAAAAGTCGAAAATTCACACAAAGAAATAGCAAAATCGGGTTAGTCTATGATAAGACATTTCGAGTGCTATTAGTGCAGCACTCACCACTTCTGTGCTTTGCCTTTACAATCAGAACCCCCATCGGACTTTGCGGCTTTCCCGAGCCTTCGGTGGGAAATCATAAGTTAACCAATATGGAACCTACAATTTTTCAAGGGGATTCAATGCCTGAACGAGAAATAACCGGAAGATATTATTCAGATCAGCTAGTTTACGGGATTTTGATCCTCTACAGATTTCTGAGGTTTCAACTTCGATAGCTATGACTTCATAAAATCCAACAAATACCCGACAATATCTACCGCAGGAGGACATATTTAAACACTAGAAGCCGAACCTCTGCAAGTATCTCTGCAGAACTGACTCCAGTCTCTTCCCTCGACTCCCGTAAGGCAGCATCCTTTGGATCCTCACCATCTTCGATCCCCCCCTACGATAGAATCATCACATAATATCAACAGTTCGCGAGACAAATAATTTTTCTTTTCTACCACTACATTTTGTTGTCTAAAGGATTGGTCGCTGGAGAGACATCGGTCGTAAGGCCCCTTCAGATACTCCGAATTCGGGTTCTTTGATATGTTAACTGCTGATCAAATAAGGATGAACGCTGTAGAACTAACCACGAAGACCCAAGATGGGAAATCACACACTTTCTCCCATTCAGAACAGGCGGGGATCTGCTGATACATTTGCTACAGTTTTCCTCGGTGTGATGCATTTTAAGAATGTGAGACTGGAGGCATAATCGTATCATGTTAGCTCGTTTTGTTTAATTCCACTTGTTTAAGGTCCAACACAGCAGCAAAAAAAACATATATTTTTGAAAAAAAATTCCTGCAGCATGTTCTCACGATTAGAATCCCTGCAGAATTCTTGTTTACCCATGAAAGACAAATCCCCGCAGAATTGCCCCGAAAACAGGATCTAACTCTGTGAATTCCAAGTTGAAGGGCACATGGAAAAACGAAAGAGATTCTCCAATAAAACCTTATTATTTTTTTAATGGCTAGATCAAATTCCCAGAATTTATACTGCAAACGATAGTGAAGAATGAAATCTGAGAAATTAGAAGTTAGTTGGAGAGAAAGAAATCACCTGGGGCATCTGCCATGCTCCAGACTTATTGAACCTCAACGCCGAAAATACCTGTCATCCATGTAACCGGTTTAACATGAAGAAAATAAACAAGAAAGAACTACATGTTAATCAAGGAAGAGGGGAATGGAAGAACACTGGTATAAATGATTGATCGGACCAGTCTCCGTGAATTGATGAGGCAAATGCCCACACTTCTTGTGTACCCTTCAGGTGGAGTTTCCATAGCTGATGAGCAGAATAAGAAAGCTCGTTGACTAATATTATCATATCTATTACGGGGAAATTTTGCGAGAAGTAGTCCCCCGACTTCTAACCTCTTGAAGAATTGCCCCACGAATTACTTCACTTGGGGAGGCCCTTGCAGCCTCCATTAGAAGCGCAAAAATTACATCTAAGGCAAGCAATTACTTGTAAGCTTGAATAAAAACTAGGTTTTTGGTAGCATGATGAAACAAAGAGACGCACATTTTGACTTCACCCCCGTGTCATTGGGCTAGAAATTTGATTTGCCATGGATGGCAGTCGAAGCTCATATGGTACTGTACAACCCGCACTTTGGCGATTTTATGCACTAACAGAAGTTTTATCCGATTGACCATACCCACTTTATCCTGTATTTTGAGACACCAAATCCCTCCGCAAAATGAAATAGCTAGTTCGAGAAACCCGATCGATCCCACTCGCATAAAATCTAAACTGGACGGGGCGGTTCCGAACCTGGTTCAGGGCATGCGTTCTCGAGAGAGCCTTGCTTGCTCGTGAAGGTACTCCTCCCTCTTCCGATGGACGACCGGGTCTCAAGACACGGCATCAGATGGCTGGCGCAACTAATGGAGGGTCTTAATGACCAAGTAATTACCAAATACTCGAGACGAGCGTGTATAGTAAATGTGAGTTGGAGATGTTCAATTGAGTATGCAGTGAAGTGCGATGCGAACACAAATGCACATAACACATGTATATACCACAACATTACTACGCAACAGCTGGGCGAGGGTTGTTGTATAAGAAGAGGGGCGAGAGAAAGGGCCCCGGTGGTGGATTAGGATCACTCACAATATAGGGAATAAGCACTGAAGTTTCACAGTAAGTAAGCAGAAGAAAATGTGGGGTATTCTGTCTCTCTCGTTGATCTCCACCGTCTTCCTGGTCACGATCAAGTTCCCTCCAAACCCGGAGGACGGAGAGTTCTGGTTGCCATCCAACTTGTTCCGTGAGATCGAGTCGTGCGACGATGCCGAGGACGATAGCCCTGCCAAGAGCAGCTCAGCATCGGCTCATGGAGAAGCTGCTGCCGCGGAAGAGATCAGTGCTGACGACCCACTTGGCCATGTCGTCGGGCTCAATGGTCCAGAGGGAGAGACAGGGACACCCCCCAAAAATTCCGAGGTTCTTCTCGACTGCTTTTATCCTTCTGTCTGTCTGTCGTAGCTCTCGCTCCAAGTCTTGATAGACTCAATTCTATGAAAAATCTTGAAGAGATTCGATTATTATCAACAAATTTTACAGTAATTTTAGTATGGAAAAAAAAAGTTAATGTCGAAATCATGATACTGTAGGGGACTTAATCACAATGTCTATGAGGCAGTAATAGTCTAGCACTCTTTAGGTGTCAGTCTCCAATTTGGATTGTAATTTGTTTTCCCTCCCTTTTATCTCATTAATCTATTTTTTTTACCCTCTATTATAATTAATTGCTTTACAATCCAGAAAGATAATTACTTCACGCTCCTTGATTAGTTATTGGAAAGCTCTCACATTTCAATGCATTCCAATTTTTTTGGGTAATTAATGAATTTATTTTTGTCAACCTCTTTAATTCATTTTTAAAATGCTAATTTAGCGAAGGACAATACAAATGCCACCCCATTTTCTACCATATAAACATCAAATCCGGATAAACATTAAGCGGATTATCACAATGCAATTCTCATATACTTATATGTTTTTTATATTTAAATTTCATTTGTTTTAAAATAACTATTTTTGTTTCATATATTTGATTTTGTAATGTAATTAAATCCTACTGTTAATAGTTTGTTGCTGTGTTATTTAACAGCATCACTTGGCATGCTAATGTAGCATTGCATGGCACTTCATCAAATTCTTTTGCCACATCTTTTGTCACTTCATCAGATACCGTCATGTTAGTATACCGTTAAAATTATAGTTTAAATACGCTACAGAATTATATACATATAAGTAAAATAGATATTTTGAAATATATAAAAATTTTAATGTAATTATTACCTATAAATACCATATAATATAAATTCTGGAATTAATTAAAGTGTAAGTTTGGATGTCAAGCCTAGCTTTAAGTCCCGAGAAAGAAGAGGAAAGAAGAGAGATGCACTTAAGGGCACTCCTCACCCATACTTGGAGCCGTCCGATCGACTCGTCAGCTTGTCGGTCGGACCTTAAACAAAAAAAAATTATACTAATATCTCACTCAAAGTATATTTTTCCTTCAATGATTAATGGCAGGAGATCACAGGAATAGAGGAGAAGACGGTGGAGGATTACGACAGTGCAGGGAAATCAGTTCCAGCTAACAATCACAAAAATGGGACTGATGGGAAAAGGCCATGTGGAGGCACAGGAGTGTTCCTTCCCCGGCACAACAGGAGGCTATCCATGGATGCCGACCTCAAGCTCATGGCCGGCCCCCATGTTTCTTATGGCGGCACCGGCGTCTTCATCAACCCACAGCTCCATCGACCTGCAGCCCACAGAAGGACCAAGAGTAAGTTCCTACTAAATCGAGTCATCCAGTTGATTAATCGTTCAATTATTTATACGAGGAACAATTGTTCGATTACTGTTTCCTCCAACAGAAAATGTCCAGTTAATGATTGGGGAGCTCTAATGTATTGTAGTAAGTTAGACCACAGACTAATGAAAACCCGCCGGAAACTTTGCAGGTTGTGTGGTGAACGTGCAGTTCAACGGTGATGACATGTCCGAGAGTGGGACTACTGGCAGCAGCAACGGGAACAGCCACAAGGAGAAGATGGCTGCCGGAGGAAAGCCGACTTCCGCTGTCAAATCTGACTATGGGGCCGTTCATCTGCCTGAGGAATGGATATATTGATATCCGATGAATAATATGTCTCCTGCAATGATCATAATATGATAAAAACCATCCGCAGGAGAGAGCAAATAATGTAATAAATTAAGAATAAGAACCATATTTGTGTACATCATGATGAGCCAGAGCATTGCTCCATCCATTTAAACATTTGGATAAGTGCAATCGAGTTCATATACAGCTAAACGTGTGCATGCATGCATGGGTCACCACCAGGACCTCAGATAACTAGAACGGGCACTTGTTAAGTAATAGATAATAAAAGCCTTTCTCCGATCCTGTCTTTCAAGGAACAATGAAGGAAAATCCGAGCATTATGCATCTAGAATGCAGAGAAGATGGGTCGAAGTTCATATCTTACGTGCCCATCGATCAAGACATTGTGGTAGACGAAATGTATCCCTGGGAAGACGAACATTCCAGCCCACTCGATATTCGCTATACTGAACCGGTTAAAGAATACGGTATGGATTTCTGATACATGGAGAAGGAAGCATCCAAAGAGGCAAAGCTAAGCTAATTAATTGCACACTCAAAGAAGATACTAGCTAGCTTATTTGTCGACTTTTACGTAGTAATTATCAAATTGCAAGCTGTGATTAGGGGACATGAAAATTCCGATGCAAACGACAACAATAACAGCAGATGTATTAAATTTCCGATGCATGGACAAGAAAGCATCCAAAAGAGACAAGGCTAAGTAGTAGCTAACGATCGCACGCTCAAAGATGACAATTTATTTCGACTCTTACGAAGTAATACTCCAAATTGCAAGTTGTAAGGGACACAATACTATCGACGAAAACAAGGAAAGCGGCAACATATGCCTTAGCACTTGTGATTATTAAGTCAATACGCCAACCATGAAGTTAGACTTCTACTTAAAGTAATCCCATTTTCATAGGCTAACACACATATATATTATTTGGATGGAGGGACGAGGCCGGCTTTGAGCATCTGAATGGTCTGTTCGTCGGTCTTGAACGACTTGGCCAAGACCGTGTCGTCGATCCCGGAGCCAAACGCGCTCGTGGGCCAGGAGACAGTGCCGGCACTGGCGCTGCCGAAGGCGGAGACCGCCAGGGCCATGTCCTTTGGGCTGGGGTTGTACTGGTAGTGCACCAGCCCCCTGGGGAACACGAAGATGTCGCCAGCCTGCAGCGTCTGGAAGGAGGAGCTTTCCGGCGGTGTCGACGAACCCGACCTCGAGGGAGCCGTGGGTGAGGAAGAGGAGCTCGGCAGCCTTGGGGTGGGTGTGGGGCGGGTTGACGGTGCCCGAGGGGCACTGGAGCACTGTGTACGACACGCTCTGACCGTTAAGGGCCGGGAGCTGGCGCCATTGTGGCCTTCGTCACGGTGAAGGTCGCTGGTGGGTTCTGCTCCTGGAAGAGAGACCTCATCCCAGTGTAAGTGAAGAAAGATGGCGTTGACTGCTTCGCGTCCTCCTGGCGGAACAACAAAGTCGGTGAGGATGCATGTCGGGGTCGCTGGCATCAGTGAACGTGGCTAGGGTTAGGGCCAACGCCAAGAAGACGACGAAGACGCTTTTGTAATCCATCGATATCTGTGGTCCTAAACAACTTCCCTTTTTCTTCTACTGCTTTGCTCTCTTTCTTGTGGATTGCGAAAAGACTCTGAATCTGAACGGGGTCTTATAGGGAAGCCATGGGAACTTGGAGAGTTAGCTGCTGGAGAGCAAGTTTGAAGATTACGATGTTCCTCGTATGAATAATGAATCTCTCTTGTTATTGTCAACTTTAGGACCAGACGAGGAATGGATTTAGGAGGGTGTGGGGTCGTTCCTGATCCATACTAATTTTTCAAAATTTTATAGGCATTGATTAGATGAGATTGAGTATACATACAGTCACTCTATCAGAGGAGAGTAAATTTTCTTTTTAATTCATATAAATCCGACCCAAAATACTATCCAGCCCCATCACTTTTGTTAATTGTACTTTTGCCTCTGTTCACTTTTCCTTCCCTTGAAAGGACGAGGTTAGTGGACTGAGGTCGGTCATGGTCACTTACTCCAAGAGTGACATTGTCAAACGTCTCGGGAAATTTCATGCGTATCCATGCACGAATGCGCACAATGTAAATTGGCCGTTCATTTGCGTCATTAAAGCTAGCATGAATTTTTCCCTCTCAGTATGAAATAATTCCTCATGCAAAATCCGGTAGAAAAATTTTATATTTTAATGGAATTTTGGTGAGGAATACAAGAAAATAAGATTAATGTTCGATTGCACTTTTTTTTTTTATATATATACGCTCAAGCACAAGCAATGCCGGATATTCGATTTATGACATGTGACCCGATAACTGTTGATACTGCATCGACTCTTCTTTTTTTTTTTTCTCCTTTTTAATTTCAGGTTTCCAAAGTCACTGTAATTCTCTCTGAAACCATGATCGCTGTCTCTCTTGCCCACACTGACTATAGCACCGGACAGTGAGGACCATACCATACGAAGGAACGCTCCACGATCTCGACTGAAAGTGGATTTATGGGCCATTTATTTCAATAATCTAGAAGCTGATGGCTCACATTATCCAGGGCGATATCAGAGACTTTGCATGCTTTTGTGTCAGACTATCGTGATCTAATATTGGTCGGCTTCAATGGATAAGTGTCACAGGGCTCGGGCTTGACCCAAATTTTTCCTTCCCTGCGAGGATGCCGAGCAGTGCAACACGCACTCACAGCCAACCCAACTACACAGCACAGCTTAACACAACCGAGGACAACAGCCAACAGAACACAACCAAGCACTTACAAGGGAAAACTCACTCGTATTCACAACTCGGTGTACAAGAATAGCAAAACCCTTACAAGAGGTCACGGTACACTCCAAGCATATGCCTTTGGCGCCTCTCGCACCTGCACTCCTCGCCTGGACTGGAGATCTTCACCCGGGAAGATCGCCTGGACAGCAGGGACTTGGATCAGCTCTTCTGGCCTTCGTCGGGACTGCTTGCTTGCTTGCGCTTGCTCGCTGGCCTCAGCTTCTCCTTCCTTCTTCTGCTGGTGTTC
>CXYZ01007957.1:801572-919908 GCA_900006705.1 Sonneratia caseolaris
TAATTTTAATTATAAATTATAATTAAATTATAACATTATATCAATTTATTAGAATATTATATTATTAATATTATAAATTAAACATACGATTCAACCTATTGAACCCTGATCCGATTGAACATCGATCCGACCCATAAATCCATACATTGACCGATTCCTGACCCGGTCCGATTTTAAAAACTATCCCGTTACAGTTGACATCAAAGCTTCAGCACAAATTGGGGAGTGCCTTCCCGAGGCACGGGGACTTAGCACAGAGTGGGGCACTACGTGCGCTCAGGGGCGATGATAACAATCCCGCACGTGCATCGTTGACTTCTGAAACTAATTAACTCGTCAACCTTACGAGAGCTCGCACTTGGTATGCTATCATTCGACTGGCAAGCACCAATACACGCTCCAGAGACACATACATGACCATAAATTTCATGATTACGCTCGATAATTCACGAGCAAAATTACTACTTTCATATTGTACCAACAGTACACAACCTCTCTGTCCCTAAGAAAAACTCCGGTGAACACCAAGCATAGACAATTAAATCAAGTCCATCCAATACAAGATACCGCATCTAGTGTTGATCGAGAATCGAACGAATTGCCTCCATGGATCATCAGCATAGAAAATGAGAATGCGATCGAATCATCTCAATGTGTGGAAAGCAGAGGAGAAGATTAATCAAGCATCATATTCACATAGAGACGGGTGTGCGGATCAAACTCTTGCAATTTAGAAGAGCAAGTTAAGCACAAACAGGTGAAAGACCACGCTTGGTATGATACCTGCACTGTACAAAGACCACCTCCCAAAGGGGAGCCCAACATTTATTCTTGGTTGTTAAGACTGAAATACAAGTTTCTCTGCTGGTGGAGACTGGCCTATTCAGCCCTGAGCTCCTTCAGGTTTCTGCAAGCAAAATGGAGTTGAACCCATAAATCACCCTTCACACACTTAAGGTAGAAGAATCTGTAAACTAGCAGCTGCATCAACTAGATGAATGAAATAGGATGTAAAAACGGGACATCTAGAAATTATCAGACTAGGTTTATGAATCTCATGGGTATATAAATTATTTAGTAGCGTGCAGCATTGCTGTATGTAGTTGCACAACACTGACACATGCAGATGAAAGAGGTAGCAAACTTTAAACCATGATGCAGTTCCAGGATACAGAATTAATAACATGTCAAAGACAAAATCATCACTGATGAGATAATGCCAAGTTACTAAAATAACACAAACCTGCCCAATAAATAACTAATTGGGAAAATAGGCACAAACTTCATAAAATGAGGCTGCACACAAAGCTACTTTCCAGGTCAGGCGGTAAAAAAATAATTTATATCCCATCATACTCGAATAGCATAACCGAAAACACCATGATAAGCACCAAAGGAGAAAGGCTTTACACCAATATCTTGCATTTGGATTACTACATTTCAGCAGGATGGGCTGGATACTCTCCATACTGCCCTCGTGTAATAACCAGTTGGTTCTTGTAATTAGAAACATAATTAGCCTCCCTATTAGAAAGCAACAATAAGTAACAGCATATTGCAGAAAAGGCAGCAGAATCATATTTTGCTGATATCACTTGCTTTACTGGATGCATAATGCAGATTTCTCCATTGAGACAGAAGATTATATGGGAGTAGGAAATTTTTGCTTCAAGGAATACATAGCCAGCATAAGCAGGGCAACAACAAATAACCATAAGGCCAGAAGTTACAAGTCAATGTCAAACACATTTCAGGAATCTCAGCGGGAAGGTTTTGTTTTGAAGAACCGTTGCTTAAAATGAATACTCAACTAAATTGCAACTTATATGATGTACCTTGGATGATATTGAATTAATGGACGCAGTGCAAAACATAGATATCCAAATACCAAAGCAGTGCTAATATTAACTTTTTGCATGACCCTTCTCGGGTCCTCTTGTTTATAAATATCCAACCATTCCGTCATTACCAAAATAAAAAAAAAAACTTTTAGACGAAAGTCAAAGATCTTACTTTCTCGGCTTCCTTTTCTTTGGCTGCCTTTTCTTTCTCAGCCTTCCTCTTCAGTTTCTCCATCTTCTCGCGCTCCATTTTCTTTTATCAAAAATCAAGAAATTCAAACAGAATAAATTATGAGTTAGAATTCAATTCCAGGATGCAT
The DNA here is from genome assembly GCA_900006705.1 of Sonneratia caseolaris. NCBI lineage: Eukaryota > Viridiplantae > Streptophyta > Magnoliopsida > Myrtales > Lythraceae > Sonneratia > Sonneratia caseolaris. Next base: position 803,734 of record CXYZ01007957.1, read on the forward strand.
CGACTATACCATAGGAACAGAGCAACTGAAAAAGGGCTGAAAAAGTAGGCAAAGAAACGTCAAATCTGATATTTCATATCTCCTTGATATCAAATAAGTCAAAACAAGAGTAGACGCACAAGGACCTAATGATCAGTAAGCTAACTAATTACTTCCTTCCACTTGATCAGACAACCAATTCAACAAAGAAATCAGGTGAAGTCGGACATCCTAGATAGCAGAAAGGACGAAACTGATCACTTCCCTCCCTTGAAAGTCCTGGTCATCCTAGACACCAGAAAGCTGGCACATCCAAATGGTTAACGTATCATCCCTATCATCTTACTCTTATCAAGATCGTCTCGAAGATAAGTAGCTGAAGTAACTACTCTATCCGCAGTCACAGGTAAGGGAAAACAAGTCAACGCAAGATACGTTGCTTCCGCCAGGACTGAGCTCAAATGGAACATAATCTAGGTCCAGAAGCTCCGCCTAGAAAGTACACAGCTTCTACTTCTATATTCTTCTCGAAGAAACGAACATGGAACTCGAAAATCAGGAAAATAAGCTCACCTGGATGTAGACGTTCTCGGCGGCGCGTTCCTCCTCGCTGAGGACCCGCCCCTTGCCGTCGCTGAATCGCCTAGCTCCTCCCCGGCTTGTCTCCATCAGTCGCTTCACGCTGGATCGCCTCAGCACGGATCTCATGGCCATTTGCAGACTCAGAGAGCTCGATTACTCAACCCACAGAATGCCTGAAGAACACGAAGCTACCAATGCCCTAGACCGACCGAGCGTTACCCTTTTATACCTGAGAATTCGGGTAGGATCTGGAAGGAATTCGGGTTCGCAGCGGTGTTCAGGGTGAAAGTGAAAGCTTCACGGTGGCGGAAAGGCCACGCTCTCATATCGCTATACGAGTTAATATGTCCTCAAATTATTCGACGCCTATTCGTGGTGTCATAAGTAAGAGAAATAATTAATTAAATTTTATTTTTAGTAGATAAATTTAAATTGATTGATGTTAGATTGAAGTTACAGCATTATTAGCTGTTTGGTGCAAGCCGGGAAAAGGATAAGGTTCCGACAGCACAGCACGACAAGGTTGTTTTTTTACACGTGGAGGATGACGGCGGAAGGGAAACAGGAGAGGTGCTGGTTCAGATCAAAAGACCGATCTGCCCGTCGATACTGGCCTTTTCGAGGGGCATTGACATGGACGTATCGGTCAATGGACATGGATAAAGTTTTCTATTCGCTCGTGTATATCCAATAAGCTTGCCCTTATCCGGTATTTTCACATGGCCCACTGTAAATGAAGGAACGGCGCCGGCGACGTCCGCCGGAGAAAAGGAAAAGAGCTTTAAACGATGTGTCAATGAATGAGGAAAATAGATAAAACCGAAGAGCACTGAACCGAATACCACTTCGATGGTAATGGTGATTATCTAGAATATATTTGACCGACCCAACGGATGGATCTGTATGATCCGGCCCGTCCGAAACAGTCGGGTCGAACAATATCCAGATCCGAATTACGCGAAAAAGCCGGGCTTCTGGACCTTCTGGTTCTGGAAGCACTCTCCGTGGCCGAGGTGTCTGGTACTCCGAGAAAGACGACGACCCCGGAGAGAGAGAGAGAGAGAGTATGATGGCGGCATCTTCATCGTACTCGAAACTTGCCGCGGCTGCGGCGGAGAAGGTAGGCCAGGCCGCCAAGCGCCAGGTCCTGTCGTTGACGGATGCCGCAGCGTCGAGGATCCGCCAACTATTGCAGCAGCGCCACCGCCCTTTCCTCCGGCTTGGCGTCAGGGCTCGTGGCTGCAACGGATTGTCCTACACCCTCAACTACGCAGGTTTCCTTTCCTCCTCCATGCTTTCCTGGTGCAAATTGTGATTGTTGCTTAGTGTTGCTGCTGCTGAATTGCCGTTGCGACTACTTGTCGAGGAGATTCCACTCTTTCCACCAAAATTAGACGTAATTTCAGTTCTTTCTTTTCATGTTAAGGTTTGATTCAGCCCATGCGACGAAATTTCGCCTTGACCGTTCTAAGAATTGTTTAAAACGCTTATAAAAGTCGCCATTTCTTTAGGAGGAATGGGGTGTAATCGTTTATCTCCTTACCATGCCCCTGAATACTTTTGATGCGACAAACTCTGCTAATCTGTGCAATCCTGCAAAGCAATAAGATGACTAAAAGGATTGTTTTTTTTTTTTATTCTCTTGTACATAAAGGCAAAGAAGCATCTGATTAGGTTTTCCCCTCTTCAAACACGTAAAGGTGAATCCATGCTTTTGTTTTTGAAATTTTTTTGACATTCTTTTGGCCTCTTCTGAGTTTTGACTTAATGAAGATTGGAGATAGGCTGGTCCATCTGTTGGAAAGTTTGCTAATGCATCTTAATTTAGAAGCTTTTAGTTCTTTGAAGGAGCTGAAGAGATTGAGAGTGGATAACTTTCACTAGCAATCTTTTGTTGTCTCTTTCATCTACATCTCATACTTGGCGTGGAATAATTCGCAATAAGAAAATAAACTCTGCTTGGCATTCAACAGTTTTTGAGGATCACAGATGCCATATATTGTTTTTGGACCATTTCCCGATTTGCATATGTTTTCCTGTCTTCCCTGTATATTTCCAATTTTTTGGTGTCTCTGAAGATATGGCTTAGTTAAATTATTCATTTTTCCCTAAGTAATTCTACCTGCTCTTTGCGAAGATGGAGATCTAAGTGTTGCTCACAATAATAATGCATAGATGAGAAGGGGAAATTTGACGAGCTGGTTGAAGACAAAGGGGTGAAGATTTTGATTGACCCAAAAGCCCTGATGCACGTTGTTGGAACCAAGATGGACTTTTTGGATGACAAACTCAGGTGAGCACTCCCTCTCAGTTCCCCGTCCCCATGAAGGTGTTACCGGTAATAGCTTTCATGTTTAATACTGTTGAGTTTTCCATTCTGGTGAGTTTCTTTTAATTGTATATCTGTCTTTTTGACATATTGTGTCTGCCCTTAGTAGTACTTGCAAGAAGAAAGATCTCGGTTTTCCCAGATCAAACAAAGCATTTCTTTCCGGGTGTTCCCTCTGTCAGCCCCTGTGCTCTTATTCACTCTCCTGATTTCTAATCCCTTGGCAGATCTGAGTTTGTCTTCATAAACCCAAACTCTAAGGGGCAATGTGGCTGCGGTGAGTCCTTTATGACTGTGAGCAGTGCAGAAGCAGCTAGGCGAGGAGGTAGTTAAAGCACCTACTTGGGCTGGAATAGATTCAACTAGAAACTATGAACATGGAAGACACCAGAACCAATACCTTGAGGTGCTATGCCACTGGAGTAAGCTCGGTCCAACCAATATGTTAGAGACTAGGCAACAGGTTTTATTTCTCTTTTGGTCATGCATCTTGTGAAGCATACACTCTCTAACTTGTTACTGTACATCTTGTGGTCATGCACTGTTGTCAAATAAATCATGGTGATCAGCAAAAAGGAAGAGAAATTTGTGAGGAACGAGTCATCTTTCTGTGGAACCCTTTTACTATATGCCTTTGCATTCTCGGTAGCCATGGTTCTGTAATGGTCGAACTCATCCTACGTAACGTGCTCCGTGGTCTGATGGCTACGTCATATGCTGTTTTTCTCTCAATCCTTTTAACAGATCTCGAAACCATTCATAGCAATTTCAACATCACATTCAGTCAGTGTATACGCAATGGAATCCATTTGTAAAAGCTTGGAAATTGAGGTGAATCTGGGATTTAGTAGCTGAACCGTGAAGTCTCTTCGCGGGTGAGATGTGGGATGACAATTTTGATCCTTTCTGAGGATACTGACAAAACTTGGCCTGTTTGAAGTTTGAACAGTTTGAACACGTCAATGGAACTTTGAATCAAAATTCATAACTTTAGCACTGGCTCCACTTAAACAGTAGAATGGTCAATAAGTTATCTGAATCGGGTACGGATTCTGATACTACATCCAATTAGTACTAAGACTCAGGAGATGACTTCCCAACAACGCTGCCCATCAGGGACTCAAAGAAGAAGCGTATAAACTCGTACTGGGGAATTGCGTCAAATCACTGCATTCGATCAATTCCGCCATTCTTCGTAGGAGCGGATGTCCTGTGTCTTGACCACTCCTGCAGAGCTCGGCGGTGGAGAGCATTCAATCGAATATAGGGCCGCTTCTCTCGTATAACCTTCTCCGCCTTCTTCCAGTCTTCAGCAACCCCTAGTGCCACCAGAAATGCACAAGTCACTGCAACGCTTCTTCCATGACCTGAGAAGAGACCCGTAATCAGTATGCTATCAGGAAACAATACCATTCTTCTACCACGACCACCCGTCATGTGAACTACTCATCGGAATCCAATAAGCATAATACGAGCCGCCACTTTGTAATTCAGGGTGTAAACCCTTCAATGGATCATACGCTTCTAAGTCAATCAAAAGACAAATAAAACAATTTGTTGATAGATTATCTTCCCCATTGTTTGACATTCCCTCCAGCCTCATCTTATCTGACACCTTTGCATCCATGCTTAGTCCTCAGATGTAATTGCTTGGGAAGTTAAAAGGATCGGTTCATTGTGCATTGGAACAGGAACGACATTCAAGTTACAGGAGTTTCATGTTCACTGCGTTCCACTATGCTCAGACAGGCTTGAAATCACCAATTATTCAAATCTTCAATTTATTCAACTACTGCTAATCCGCAAATGGACTTTAGTTCGAGATTGTACATATGAAGGAACAGAAAATATACGAGGTAAATACATCGAGATTATTGACACCTACATCGCTTAACCGAGCCTGATGCACAGTCAACGGCAAACACCACAGCTGAACAGAGTCCAGGAGAAGCAAGAAACATACCGTAGGCGCAGTGGACAAAGACCGGCCTATTCTGCGCTCTCTTGCGGCACGCCCACTTCACTGCAGACTCAATCTCATCGGGCCGAGGAGCCCTGGTGTCCCAAGTCGGAACGCAGAGGTATGGGTGACCAGAGAACTCGGACTGCCTCGGGAACTCGCAGGTGCAGTCCACGATGGCCGGGTCGCCGGGTGGCAGCTTCTCGAGCGAAGAAGGCCAGCCGCCGACATACACGCCCTCGCAGACCTCACTGTAAGGGGCCTCTCCACTGAGCAGCCTCCTCAGGAAAGAGAAGACCCTGACAAAGTAGAGGTAAGGGCTGAAGATGACGATTGACCAGATCGGGAAGGATCCATCTGAACCCTTGCCCAGAAGCCTGGGGAGATTGATCCACGGGTGGGAAGCTATGGCAATCAGGAGCGAGACTAAGGACGCATACAAGAACGGCAGCGACAGTACTGTCAAGCCCAGGATGTTGAGGAATGCGCAGGCGAGGAACAGGCATGAAGCCTTCAGTCCTATCAACACCGAGAGACCGAGACCCATTATTTGCTCTTGAAAGCAGACAAAGAAATCAAAGGAGCTTACTTTACTCGAGATTGCCGGAATTCAGGAAACCACGGGAGGTTTATCTCGTGCGGGTGTCTGAGATTTGTCTCCTGAAGATCAGGAACAGGACGTCGGAAAGGCCAGGAAAAGCAACGTCAGGAAGAAAAAGGAAACAAATAGGCTAATTAGTCCTTGAAGATGGCCTTTACACCAATTTCATCCTCTTTCTTATTTTATATATCAATTCTATGTCCCTGTACATTAATTAAGTTCTTCAACACATCAATTCTATCTTTTATGTCTCATGTCTCTTTACACGTCAACTTCATTAAGTATTAATTATGGATGATTTCAATTTGCTCCCCGAGCTTAATTTTATATTCATTTTGCCCCGGCTCGTAAAGTTTTGTTTTTCCCTCTCCTTCTTGGAGATTTCTTCTCCACAACTAACCATCCAAAGCACTCTCTCTTCCGGAGGGTCTATGAGATAACTAACTCATTTTCACAGAGATCAAATCTCATCGCAAGCACCCAAAACAAGTTTATATGCGAACGATTTATCGATTTCTAATTTTCTCAATAAGTAGAGAAAGATGAAGGGTACCAAGCATCTCATCATAGGGGTCATTTTTGTCATTATAACAATTCGAGGCACAAGCAAGAACTTCCCGACTTCAGATTTCCGGGTGCAAAAATGAATTTTCCATATTTCAACAGTCATCATTTGTAATTGTAACATCAATAGTGAAGGGGTGAAATTGAGAAACATTTCAAATTTTCGGGGTGAGCCCCGAGACAAATGAAACTGTAGGGCGAGAATGTAGAGATACGGCGAACTTCAAGGGGGTAAAAATGGAAGGGAACAGAGCTCTGCCTCCACTCAATTTCTGTTACATTAACGATGACCCCAATTTTACTGTTTCTGACAAAATCGTCCTTGCCTCTCTCTCTCTCTCTCTCTCGACTCTCTCCTCCCGCCTCCTTCCACTCACTAATTGCCTCTGCCTCCCTCCACTGAGTTCCTGTTCCCGCCCCCTATTCGTCGCTTCTCCCTGCTGCAACCTGCTCGGCCGGTCGGCTTCTTCTTCCCTCGCCTGTTTCTTGTCTCAATCACTTCCTCATACCCCTGTGAGGCGGTCTCCCTCTTCTGTTGAGCCCCCTCTTATCGCTCTGGCTTTCTGAGACTGTCGGGGATGTGGCGCTCACCGATGAAGTATTACATGGTAATCTTCATTTTTTTTTCTTTCTGTATGATTCTCTTCGACTATTTGCTTAGAATTAGTTATGTGCTGTGCTCCAGGGGGAAAAAAACCGAAAGAAACAAAGAAAGATACGAGAAAGATATAGGCAATTTGGTCGTTGCTCCCAATTCGAAAACGAACAAAAAAATGAAAATGGGTCGGTTTTTCTGGACTAGATGTTATATTTGCAAGGTAATAAGGTTAAAAGGACAGTTTTTTTCCATTTTTAAATCATGTTTGAAGATGCAGTCATCAAACGTGATTGATGATGCTTTCTGGTAACCTCCCAGAGCACTCTGTATCACAATTTTACGCTTCCGCATCCTTCCTGTTCCAGACAGTCTTGTTTAGTGGTCGGAACAATCTGTAAAGCCGTTGAGCTGATATAATAGTTTCTGATTGGAGCTAATGGTTTGTTGAGTTAGTCTAAGTGTAGTTCACAATTTGTGTAGGTTTCTAAGTCGGCTCGATTAGAAGGGATATGGGTCAGGAAACTGAGACCTGCATATAGTACAACAGTGCAAGCTCATAATTGGGAGCGAGCCACTACTGGAGCTGCGGCATCATCTGGGGTAACCACCAGTGTTTCTTTCCTTTTCTTCGGGTAAAAATTAGTGTCTTGGTTTTTGGTGGATAAGACATTCACTTTATGGCCTAGTTATACTATTGCGTATGATGTACCGTTGGTTCCATTTTTTTGGCTATCTGATACTGCATAATTGGGGGAAAAAAAAGGTCACATTTTGTCAGGTTCTTCGTGTATTCATTGAAAGGCTTGTTAGTTTGACAACATTACTTGGATTCATTTTTTTTGTTATATTCTTATGCTGCAATTTCAGTTTTATGAGGACAATGACCACGTTCAAAAAGATGGAGCAGAGGCTGGAAGATTGCAAAAGCTCAGAATTGGTGAAAATATTTCAAGAAAAGAAAAGTACAATTTTCTTTTGAAAACAGTAAGTGATCACTTGTTTATGAAATCTCGTCATGAATTCTGTCAAATTTTTTTATGGGGTATTGCAGAAGACTTGTGTTAACTAAGATATTCCCTCAATTGTTGCAAGAAAAGCAATAGTGTTTAATGCAGTGTAGTTGGACAAAGCTCTGACTTCTAAGGTGGCAATACATTGATCTTCTATATCCAAAGTACTCTCCTTTTTCACGGTTTGTAAGCGGAAGCTGTGAATCTATGTATATAGGGAGATTAAGAAGCTATGTTTCGGCAAATTTTGACACATTTTAGTGCGGTTTGAGGATTCCTATGAGGAATTTTTTGTGTAAGCATAGATGTGAAAGTCTCTTCTTTTTTTTTTTAATTTGTTGTCTGATTGTGAACCTCTTTCACCCTCTTCTTTTACATCTTGCTCGAGATGTTAAGCATCATCTTGATGTTGTTATGATAAAATCTAATGCAGCTCTTTGAATTGAAAGACAATAAAGAAGCCATATATGGTACTCTTGATGCCTGGGTTGCATGGGAGCAAAATTTTCCTGTTGCCTCTCTTCGGAGAGCAATGGTTGCTCTTGAGAAACAACATCAGTGGCATAGAATTATCCAGGTAATTTCTTTCCATGTCTTCACTCTGACTCAATTGCATAATAGCTGGAATTGGCACAATTTTACAGTAATTGGGGACATGCGGATAGCAAAATGAATAACCACAAAAAGGCAATAAATAGACTTTCATTGATTTCAGGTAAGGAAACACAAAAACAGAAGAAAAGAGCAGAGTTTACTCATTATAAAAATGGACCTTAGAAACCTGATAATTTTTCACGAATTGCATGCTTAAGTTTCTGATATTCAAGAATAAAAACTAAATGTGTATGAATGTGTGGAGAATACCACTTTTCTTTAGTATTTGATTGGGTGCCACCTGGTTTTGCAATGAATTTCTTGTAGTTAATCAAATGGATGCTGAGCAAGGGGCAAGGAAACACAAACGGGACATATGCACAGTTAATTCGTGCTCTGGACATGGACCATAGAGCAGAAGAAGCCCATCAGTTTTGGATGAAGAAAATTGGTAAAGATCTTCATTCTGTGCCTTGGCAGTTATGCGGCACCATGATATCAATTTATTACAAAAACAACATGCTCAATGATCTCGTGATGGTATGTATTTCTCTGTGATCTCAATGAATGAAAACTTGTTCATATATGTGTCTTCTGCTATTTGGATTGGCAATCCTGTCTCTTTTCATTGATTGGTTTGATGGTTCCTTTTTCTGTGATATATTTACCTGGATGGGGATGTGATTTCTTCTTTTGGTGCTGCACCGTTAAAGCTCTTCAAAAACCTTGAAGCTTATGATCGGAAGCCTACAGATCAGTCCGTAGTGCAGAAGGTGGCAAATGCTTATGAAATATTGGGCAGGCCCGATGACAAACAGCGGGTATTAGACAAGTACAACTATCTATTCACAGTAAGCCCTAAGAGGTCTCAGAAGTCTTCCTCACCAAAGGAAGGAAAGAAATAAAGGTTAGGCATCTTCCATTCCCCATGCCCAATCGGACACTACCCACTTGAAATCAATTTTGGCTTGAAATGAGTATATATATTCAAACTTAGTATGATAGTTCAGTTCTCAAGGAATTAATCTGACTATGATGTACATGAATTTCACTGAATTCAACTGAAGAGTATTGTCTTCTTCAATTGAATTGCAGTATGAACAACTTGTGTTAGTTTTTACCTTGTTTAGATTGCGATATTTAACTCTTTCCCTGCTAAATAGCAGTGGAGCTCAATTCATCTGAATTATATATGACTGTCTCAGGGGATTAGTCGAGTGAGCACACAACTTGTCAGCTGTAACCGGTGAACAGTGAAGATTCTGATAAAATTGTGGCTCCGTTCAAGGTTTCAAAGGGTCTACAGGTTAAAGCTTATGACAATCAACGACAATCCTGTTGATAAAAGTATTAGTAATCAAAATTTTGAGCTGGGAGCACACCAATCCTAGCAGCCGAGGACCAATTTAATATTGTTATGCATTAAAGACCTGCAGTATGCCATCAGGCCTCGCAAGTTTTTTTCCTGCAATCAATGGACTGGTTATTCCTAATGTATCCAATCGTGGACCGTGACACAGTGAACCCCCCGAGCGTGTTGGGATCGAAATCTAACACAATTAGGCTGAGGACAGCTCCAGGTCGTCTCACGATTCCAAATGCAAGAAGCACAAAAAGCCACAGAGGAGCTTCATGGATCCATATGAAACACGGACGTTCTTTTACGAAATCAGTAAGTCGAGGTGTCACGGTTAGATTTTGCAGAAGAGGAAAGGCTTCATTCAAGAAAAACAAACGAAACTCAATAGATCGTTGATTTGCTTTTTAAGAGCAGCAGCTGACCAGGCAGAGGATATCCATAAGCAGACATCATAGAACCGTGCTTTACTGTTAGAGATTGGATTCCTAGTGCTGTAAGGATCAGATATCAATAAGACCCACTAAACAGAATCTGGAGTAACTGACATGCAACCCAAAAAGGTCATGGGAACTCGGTTGATGCAAGTGCAATCGAGCCTGATCCTACGTCATTTTAATCTCCAAATTATCGATCTCAGACTGACAACCCCGCACAGCTTATCTCTCCTCACTCCTCCCTGCAACCTTGAGGATGCCACCCGTTCAAGTTTTCACGTTTCACTCTCTTCTAAACTGAATCCATCATTCAACAATGATCATTATAGTGACATTCTAACATATAACTGTAACTTCAGCAATCTATAGCTAGTAGGCTCTTCACCCAATTCAGAAACCAGAAGTTACTCAAACTGTCATCTAACTGGAAAGAGAGAGTGTGCTGACCTGATAAAAAAAAATGGGTGTGTAATCTTGACAGTGATCCTTTGCTTCAAACAAGATCCAATCCTCACTCCAACAACAGCCCAATTATTATGGATAAAGATAGAGAGTCACCAGTCGAAATATAATCAAGTGGCTTTCACCAAATCCTATTCTCTCTGTGCTGTCATTATACCCCCAGTCCCAACCCATGGGCAGTTGTTCATCAGGGGTTGGCAACAAGAACTTGTATCTAATAAATTCAGGCCTACATTAGTAATTATAATCTCTGGCTGCTTGCAGAAAAGGCATAGAGGCTGGAGAAACCAAAGTTACCAAACTTTACTTTCCAAGTAAAAAGCCTAAACGAGAACATACCCAACTAGGAGCAAACAACACTACAGAAATTTTAAGCTGAAGAGCCTTGCAGAACAACAATGTACCTTGTGATTATTTCATATAAGCTGCTGCTATGCAAGATTACAATGACAAACAACACAAGCCTGTAAGCAACCAGTATGTACTTAGCAATTAAGAGAAGAATGTAAGCAAAACAGACAGCAGCATAGCGAGCTAACTGCAATTTGAAATATAAAAAAGTTTGGACACCTAGACACAAAGTGAGAGGACCAGTTTTGATACCTTCAAAACATACCCGATGACTTCTCTTCATAGGCTAGTGTGTGCTCTATCCAACTAAACGGCATGTCCCCAAATCTATTCAGACTCGGGCTTGACACATGGAAAAAAGCCCAAACAGCAAACAGGCGATTAAAAAGACTCTAGACTAGTATGATTTTCAATAAGAGAGAAAAGAGCCATAATTCAGCAAATAAGAAACAGAAATCCGAACCAATCATCGGCATACATCATTTCTCTTCATCTCATGCCCAGCCCGACTATATCATTTAAGATAATGACGAGAAACTGAGAACAAGATTAGAAATATTATTTAAAAAAATCAACCAGCGCAAGAAGTGGTAGTATATCAAAGCGAAATTACTCACTAAAGCATGAGAAGAGACACTAGAATTTCAAGTGTTCTTTGTTACAAGAGGAAAGTCGCTTCTATAACATGAACGATTTCTGGCTTTCTCTATAAACCTTCTTGAACTAAGTATACAAGAAAGAATGGCTGTAATTACAGGGGCTGATCGACAGATGCGGGAGCAAAATTAAGATTATATTAGTGATGCTTGTTCCAAAAACATTTACGACTGCTTCTTTTATGGTACATGTTTTCTCCTTCATAGAAACACATCAGACAGATCATCCATTGGGATCTCAAGGCCCGCTGAGTCAATATCCTGTAACCCATCTCCATCAAAGTTAAACCACCCTGGCACATCTAGGTCATCAATCGAGTCTATCCGCAGGTCCAGGCCTCCAAAGTCAACAGATTCCTTATTCTCCTTAACTGTGTTTGAGCTAATATTACCATTACTCGGAATGGAACCAGCAGTCTCTCTCTTCACATCCAAACTATTGCTAATAAAGCCATTAACTGAAGAGGGTAACTGAGCAGTTCTCTGCTTAGGCTTCGCCTTCGTCTTACGATCACCTTTAGAATTAATCTGACGGTCAGTCTTAGCATTTTTGGCTTGCGGATCCCGGTCTTTATCTCGATCTCTCTCACTCCTCTTGCCCTTTGCTCCACCAGAGAAAGTGTTCCCAACATTCGATGGGATTCTGACAGAAGAGGGTTTGCCTCCAATGTCATCAAGCAGAACTTCCTTCTTCTTCCCTCTGTTCTGCAACAGCCCAGTTTTCCCAAAGGTCCCATTAATTTCAAATGGACCGCAATCAATGTGAACATCATGTTCATCAAATCTTCCAGAGAAAAGCTCTGCAGAACAAGGAAAGTGTAAGCAATATATTATCACCATTATGGTTTTAGAAACAGACTAACATCAAACTAAGCAAAACATGGGCTTATTGGGTTCATCTGGGGTTTCAAAATTATAACAAAATGATTAAAGAACATGAGTTCAGTCTCGAGTAAAGGAAGACTTTTAAAGAAAGAACCCCTACCAGTTCACAAGAAAATTCAAAAGAATGAGGCTAGTTGAATGGGGTTTGTAGCATGTCCAGTTTTCCCACGAGTTATTAAGTCAGTTTTGGTTTTTAAAATTATGGCTATCATTATGGATGAGTTACTCCTAGGTGATCCACTAGGGAAAAGTTCAAAAGTGTCAAACCTGCAACTCTACTTCCTGGTTTGGAATTGGAAGTTGTGTCCACTAACTTAGAATAGTCCATAGACTCTTTCCAGTGAGGAGGGGTAACAGAAAGGGCTTCAATAAATGGAGACTCACTGAAGCAACTCTTGCCTGTGTCCTCAAACTTACGACATCTAGCAAGAGCTCTCTTTGTGAAAGCCATAGCAATATGTTTAGGAACCCTTGGAATCCCACATTTTGAAGCATAAGTTGCTCGAGTAGCCTGCAATAATCAGTCAAAGGTAACTTTGCCATGATGACTGTACTAACAGGTTATAAGTATTTGTATGTGATGATGTTAAGACTCATGAATAAATCTCAATGAAAGAACAAAAGAAGATGTTCTTGAAAGATCACCAGCTGTTTTCTGTAAGCTGCCTCAATATACTTTTCCATTGCAATCTGCTCAAGATTCCTGCAACTTTCAAAAACAAATAAATGAATTTGTGACACAGTGGCTTTGTGCTGAATTTTGATGATAGTCATTAGATTCAGATCCTCAAAATGAATCATAAAGAAAAACTAATATCATTTGAAGAAACATAGCAACTTTTAAATTGACCCACCTTCCATTTTTCTGACCTTCTTTCCCAACTGCTTCAATTAACTGACTTAGACAGGCCTTCTTCATGTCAATCTGAAATTCAGTTAGCAGGTGAGAGGCACAACCCCAAATGAATAAAGGGATTCACAGAATACAATGTCCCATGAAGGGTGGAAATTAAAAGGATCAGGTTAAGAAACACAACCTTTTGGATAAGTTTCTTATGGAGGTCAGAAATTTCATTGTTGATCTGGTCATATTCTCCATCTTCCAAATTAGGCTGCAACAAGCATCCGAAAATGTATATTAGTCAACATGCTGCCGGAAAAGGATAAAATCAGGAAGCATATGTATAAAGTTACAAGATTTGGAGGCTATTGGATAAAACTTAATAGATTACTTAAAGATTTTGTCAAAAGTTAATTACCAGAAGGAACAGAAATGAAGGGATTGAGACAGGGTGAAGAGACATCAGGAAAAATATTGACAAATCAACTTGTACTCAGAGATCTCTCAATATGTCTCTCTACTCTCTTCTCTATCTCCACTAATGTTAAATACCTCAGCATAAAATAAGGTTTTATGTCAACCATGTATATGATTTCAAGTATCTTGGTGCAGAGATAATATAAATATCTTTATTGAATGCTAAAAAATGATTTTATGTCAACCATCTCCACTTCTATTAAATGATTTCCAGCATAAATAAAATTTATGTTGCCTCATAAGTGTAGAAAAAGAGAGGAAAAGAGAGATAATTCTATTATACGAAAAGCAGTTTAAATAATAAAATTGGATTCGAAAATGGCTTACCACATTCTCAGGATATAACCCAATGCCGTGGAGTTCCAATAATGCTCTCCTCTCAACAATTCTCGTGTATTGCTCATCATAACTGTAACTGTTTTCAGTTGTCTCAAAAATCCCTTCACTATGTAGGAGCTGACCATATCCCTCTCCATGGACATCATGATTAGACTGACTACAAAAGTTTTTGCTCATAAACCCATTGCAATGAGGTCTTTCGATGCTCAACTGATCAGGAATTTGTGGATTTGACAGAAAGTGATAATCATATTCAATACTGTAACTGTTATCTTTCAAGTTTCCATTAACAGGCAGGCAGGAAATAAGATTGTCTCCAGCATGTTGGAAAGGGGTGTCTGTCCCCTCACAGTCACCTCCCACCATAGCTTCATCTTCCACGATAAGAGAAGCCAATAATCTCTGTGTTATGGGAATAATTTTCATCCCTCCAGTGTCCAATCTCCCACATATGCTAATGATGTCATCCTCAGCCAGACTTACGGCCTTGCTAGATTCTTTCAATGCATACTGACCTTGACTGTTATCATCTCTTGCTCCATGAACAGGACTTTGAGGTAGAGCATTTTCTTCATGCTCAAGGATGCCCTAAGAAATAGGGAAATGTTCACATTTTATAGAATGATACATAAAAGGGGCAACAAATATTTAAAAACTTGTCCAGCCCCCTTGATAACTATTAAAAAAAATACCGTAGGATTATTGCTGCTGTTAAATTTCTTTGACAAGTTCTCATAGAACTCCTCTGAGGATTTGACCTGATTGAGGTAGAACTGAGATAAGATTGATGCAAGATTTAGGATCAAAAGAAAGGCTTTATCCAAAAGTGGGACCGGCAATCAAATTCTTTATTCTTTTTCTCTTTTATCATTACCTGTTGTTCCAAGTGTGAGATGTCCTCTGCGCTCACTGAAGCAAAAATTGTTTCTACTTTCTTCCAGAAACTGGTGGTACATGCAGAATCTGAAATGAAGCCAATAACATAGTTGCTTACGGGAAAAAATTCACTTCTACATTCATCCAATCAAAGAAAGATCTTATAGAAGGCATACAGCTTGCACTAGAAGCAAAACTAACAGCTGATAGTAGTTCTTCACGATCATCATCTGATTCACCTGTAAGAGAATGAAAAAGCATATGATTGCACAGAATTCAAGCATTCCATATGATACATGACTTTCACCTACTCCTATAATTCAATTGCAATTAGGTAAGAATCATTACAAACATAAATGACACTATTTTACTTCCAATTTTCGTGCAACAAGAAAATAAGAGAAAACAGTCCCTCAATAGATTCTCCCACATGCTACATTGAACAAATATGTGGTCATCAGTACAGTCATCAACATACTCTTTTCTTCACTTAAATATAGCTAATGTGAAAGATATCATTTCATTCAAACTTCAGCAATTACATGGAGGTAAAATGACCAATGAAGTACCACTGAAGTCTGGTGTACAGCCACCTGGTGTCTTCCCAGGACGATTAAAAGCCTTTCTTTCAGATAGTTTCTTCAAAGGAGGTCGTCCTGACTTGCTGAAATTAGCAGAAACCTAATCAGCAAAATTATAGCAAACAAAAAAAAATCTCATTGAACCAGCAAGAAAAAGGACAATTTTGATAACCTTCCACTCTTGTCAGAGCTGGCCCTCATACTTCTGTGTGGCTTAGAACCTGCAGCATTCTCTAGCTTCTCTCTCAAAGGAGAGCTACTAGCCTTTGCAAACGAGGGACTCCGACCACTTCTTCCTTCTCTTGATACAGCATCTCCAATTTCGTCCCTGATTATCATCTTACTTTTCTTCATTTGTCCAACTGAAGAACCAATACTCTGGCCAGGAACCACATCTCTTTCATCTACTTCAATACTGCCTGCACTCTTCTCCTTCAACCTGCTTTCAGTGCTTTCCCTAGCTCCAGATTCTTCACTCTCAGATAATCTTGCTGGAGAAGAAACATTCTCGAGTTTGACCTTCAACTGTTGGATCCCACTAGCAAAACCCCGAGACATGGAAGTCATTTTGGGTCCCACATCTGATGCACATCCTTCAGACGAGTTTGGTATCTCATCATTGTTCAACACAGGAGAAACCACATTTGCTCTTCTTGACCGGGGCATTTTTTGTGGCCTTTGCACACCCCACTGGGTCATGGGTGGGGATGAGGACGAGCCAGATGGAAGGGGGCGTTTCCGGTTATTGGTGACACCCAACAAGTGCACTTTGGGTATGACAGAAGACTGCTCCCAAGATTCAAGCCCTTCAGAGGCACGAGGGAGACTAGTAGGTGAGTTTGCAGGACCACTTCTCGGTGCCCTTGAGGCTTTTCCTTTAATCAATGGAGTAGGATTCTGCGTAGCAGCTTCCTCCCGTGCAGTTAATCTGGAAAAATAGATGCCAACTAAATCAAACAGAGCTAAGTAATCATTTGTTGAGAATTCAAATTTTATAATACATACTTATTATTTCCTCTAGCTAGGGCTCGATCCTTCACAGAAGTAGGTGAAAATTCCCTTTGGACAGAGGCCTTCTCCTGTTCATTCTTGGAAAAACCACGGATTTTCGAACCTGAAGGCAGTGAAGAACTATCTGACTTATTCATTCCACCAGCTCCATTCATAGATCCAGATCTGTACCATACATACCATTGGAGAGGATGTCAAGTCCCAGTTTTAAATCATAAAATAAAAGAATCAGCTCAACAAACAGAGAAATCACACTTCAGGCTTAAGCAGCAGAAACCAATATTGTCCATATAGAAAATGCTAATAAATATGAACCTCCAAGAGCTAAAAGAAAATTTAGTTCTGAAACTGAAGTTGCAATACGATCATTTTCAAGAACAATAAAAAATTTCCTGAAAGATAGTCATAGTGGCTTCAGCTCCAAGAATTCACGCCATCAGAGGAAATTTCTCTTAGGAAGTACAGTATATAACATATAGACTATTACCTTAAAGCTTGGGTGTCAGAATACTGTGGACTTGGGGCATTTTTCAACTTGTGGGTAGCTTTCTTCACTTCCCGATCACCTTCCACAGGCCTAGCAAAAACAGTGCCAATAGAGCGTTTCCTCTTCATCTTCTTTTCCCATCCTTCTCCTCCAGCAGGTAACCGCCAGATCTTTTCCTCTAGGGGATCAGAAACTTCACCACCAACCCTACACAAATCACGATCCTTTCCCGTGACAAAGGTTTGCCTCATATTCCCTTGGCCCTCACTCTGAAAGCAATTTGAGAGTCAAATAAACAAGATTGCTATAGATACCCCATTTTCTTCATGAAAGGTACCAAAAGGTGATAAAGTCTAACCAAACCAAAATCAAAAGATAATGCCTAACGAAATTCCAAAAATGCATTTTCTAACCATTGGATGCAAAATAATATCAACTAAATGAAGAAAGAGAGCCACTCTCATGCAATAATCATAGATGTGCTGTTATCACATTTGCAACTGACCCGCAGTTCAGTGACAGAAGGACGAAATCTGGCATTCAAAGCAGCATTCTTGGCCCTGTCTTCGAGTCTATGAGCCAAAAGGTCTGAAGAATTACGATGCAGCTGAGAACCCATTTTCAAATTTGACCCGCCCAACCTTTCATTCATGAACAACTCACTCCTTTGCGGCTTCTTTGAGTTTAGAGTTTCACAGTACTTGTTCAACTTGTGCAAGGATTCATCAAACTTTTTCACTCTTGTCCTGATCAATCATAAGGCAACAATAAAGCAACACAACCTGCTTAGTCATTCTTCTGAGACTAGGATCATATAAGCTTCTGTTTTAACATATTGATCCAATGAACTATCTTCTTATATGCCAAAAATTCAAGAAGATCAAATCTTATATTTCACTGCTTTTTGAAAACAGAAGTAGGCACTACATAGTGAACTATGAGCCCTAAGACAAGTGCACACAAAAATAAAAATAAGGATATAATCCAACTCTAACATGACCTTCAAGTACATGGTATTTTAAAAGGTAATCCATAAGATCTACTAATTTCTATGATGTGATGACATTACTCTCTCTTCCAGTGGAAGGGTTAATCCAGTTTAGACAAACTGCACATATAATTTCTACCCAGGCCAATTTATCAAACAAAAGCATATAAACAGCTTTTATTCTAACATATGCAATACCTGGCCTTCGTTGAACCATCAACAACATTCGACTTGAACCGTTTGAGTTCCTCTCCAACCACTAGATTGGGCAATTTCGCATGATTAGCTCCAAAAGAACCATCTTCAGCACTAGCTCCTGGTGGAATTCCAAGAGCCTTCCTTAATTCACCTGACTTTGGATACTTCTGATCCACCATTAGAAAAGGTTCCAGAACAAAACACTGAGATATTGAAGGCATATCTCCAAGCAAAGGGGAACTTCCCCGAGAAACATTAGAAGTAGAAGAATTAAACATCCTGCCTTCACTGCTCTCTCGGAAGCTTCCTGATCTATCAAGACTAGCCCCCGAATGGTTTCCCCTCTGTACATTTGGGTGGGTCCCGACAAAAGCTAACTCATCCGCATTAGCAGGTGATGATTCAAACCTAGCATTTCCCGCCATCACTTATTCTAACTTGCTCCACCTCATGCTTAAATATAATTGCAGCTGACAACAATAACCTATCAAAGGATCCCCGAAGTCGATCAGTTAGTGTTGAAGATGTTCGCAGTACACTCCACAATTTAGAAAGCCACAGAGAAAAGGAATTATTTCATGAAAAACAAAGCAAGGCTGAAATTTTCAGGAGATATAATGACAACTCAGATTCTTCGAACATTGAAGCACAAGACCATAAGACAATCGGTGAAGAGTCAGACCCTTAGGTTTCTTAAAAAGACTGTGTCATTGATTCCAGGAGATAAAAGAAACACGAATCTCACAACGTTTCCTTATAAAATATTTGTGTGCCCAAGCACGTAACTTCAGCCAAGTCTCAATTATTCTCCAGCCAAAAACAAAGAAAAATCTAAAGATAGAAACTTGTTCTGATTCCCCGCAATTTTCTCGCAACAATAAACTGAAAATCATTCTAATGGCACTTCAAGAAGCCGCAAAATCAGACTTCCACTAGCAGCTCACAAGTTCAAGCACCCAATTCCCACAACAATGGATTAAGTCAGACAGCTCGCTGAAATTAAAAAAAAAAACCCAAGTACCCAAATCCAAAACCAGATATAAGGAGCAGCATATTCTCGAGGAATGATGCAGCTTCGTTGAGCAACAACCCCCATCAAATTGAACACAATTTGATGCGGCTGAGAAGCGGAATTGTGCAGCTCGAGTAGGAGACAGACAAGGAACAAATGGAGCATACCTGCATTGACCAATCATGCGGCAGATCGATTGACAGGACAAGAGGGTTTCCTTAGTCGGCCGGTGGGGAGAGAGAGAGAGACAGAGACAGAGAGAGAATACAGATACAGCAAGTAAGCGTAGAAGGCGGAGGAGAGAAATTTGGGCAGGCGCTGATTGGGCTCGGGGGCTGCGCTCTTGGAGATTCGACCGACCCAGCGAGAGGGAGACTGGAGAGAGAGAGAGAGAGAGAGAGAGAGAGAGGAAGGGCCCACTTAATTTCCAGGGACTGTGTGTACAGAGAGAGATAGAGAGGTGAAATCAGGGCCGTTAATCAGGTTTTTTGGGGAACATTGGTCGTCCATTCGATTTAGGGCAGGAGAAGAATA
Organism: Sonneratia caseolaris; assembly: GCA_900006705.1. NCBI lineage: Eukaryota > Viridiplantae > Streptophyta > Magnoliopsida > Myrtales > Lythraceae > Sonneratia > Sonneratia caseolaris. Next base: position 823,443 of record CXYZ01007957.1, read on the forward strand.
AGAGTTGATCAGGGATTTTTGATGCGGTCTTCCATCGTACGTTCCCATGCGTTTGACTGCTTTCTCAGGTCAAACCCCAATCAAATTAGCCTGGATTAGGGGAGGAGGATCATCATCATTTTCCAGCCCTCTCCGACGTCCACCTAAGCAGAGGACTCTTTGCCCGACCCACATCGGATTTCCCGAGAAATCAAGAACTAACTCTGGAATTAGTTTTTATTTCTTTAATTTTAATTATAGATGAAACTCACATTTAAAATTGATAAAATAAATAAAAATAATAAAAATATTAGTACTACTCATACATTCTTCCCTTATTATTGACCTCTTTTTATGTACATGTGTGAATCCCCTCAAACTTGGCATCGTAAGACCCGAATCAAAAATCCTGACAAAGACGCATGATCTTTTTTTTTGCTTGCATATGCCAACGACCAGCAGACTCAGAGAGTCAAGATCATCCCAGCCTGGAGACATTTTAAGAATGAATGGAGAGGGCACTGAATCTCGGTACTCCTCGTCGATGGCGGACCACCCTCGTAGCTTCCTGTCGAGATGGCATGACTGTGACCTCCCTCACACTGCTGGTCGACATGATGTCGACGCGGTGGGCAAACCAAGTGGATTCCCTTGGACTGGAGCACTGTCCATTTCAGTTGGAAGATTATCTTTGACCTGCCGCATCTGCTCAATTTGGCATTCACGTGTATTTGCGTTTTCATATGATGCTTCGACGGCCCAAAAGGTAAGACTTAAAGTCTCCTCTGCTTAGTCATGCATTTTGACCCTTGACGGTAAGCCTTCATCATTTTTTCTGCCTACAGGGGAAAAAAACTACTGGAATAAAATTGTTAAAATATAGTTATTGATTTCTAAAAGGGTATAGCATTGTTAGGATTATAGTTGCCGAAATATCAGAAATTCTAAAATTATATCATGCTCCACAACAATCCAATATGCATCCTCGTAAATGGGTCGGCCGACCCGGCACATAAAGGTTGGCTAGCCCGAATTCTATAGTTCGTCCGCAGAGGGTGAGAGTCAGGGACTGAGACCAGGCGGAGAAGCTATACTAGATTTTTCGGGCTATTGTGAGAACAGAGGCCCGTGATCTTGCTAGTTGGGCTTGAAATTTGAAGAATCAAATCTGCCGTGGGCGGCGATGAGTAGAAAAGGACAGGACCAGGGGGGCTGAATTTGTACATGGCAAAATGAGCGGTTTGAACTTTGAAGCCGTCAAACCGCGGCTTCCTCCATCAATGTCACTCCCAAGTGGTGTTGTCAAAAATACAATCTGAACCGGTTTAAAATGAGTCATAAACAGTTTAATCCAGTTATGATTTGGCCAATTTGCTTAATATATCAGTTCGGTTACGGGTCACAGTTCAAATAAATATAGACCAGTCCAAAACAGTTTATAAACAGGTCGGTTAACTGTCAGTGCCGGTTTGGCCCGTGAACTATCCATCTTTTAAATTTTTTAAATTTAAATTAACTCGACAAAATTTGACCGTTAATTTATTGGATTTTTAGTTGTCTGGGCTGGTTTTCAATGGTTTCGGATCACTTTAGCAAGATAACGATATAGGCCGATTACGGTTCAACAGTTCAATATTTCTAAACCGACTCATGACCGCCCCCAACCTAATAAGAATGGTTATGTGTCGGGTTAGGAGTGGTCCGAGCCGATTACATGTTTGGACAATCCGGTTTCAGACCAGTCCGACCTGTTTAATATCTCTACACATAGGCACAGGAGGTATAATTAGGCACGGATGGACGGATACAAGTTGAGGAATTGGGTAGCAATTGAGAGGATTCCGGAGAGATGATTGTACCTTACTATTAAAAAGATATCGATTATGCAAAAATTTATTTAAAATAATTCGACATATATGAATCTGAATTAGTGGTTTATATTCAATTATCAAAATTGAAAAGATTTATACATGAAGAATTTTATCATTTAATGATCGATTTGGTTCAAATGTGGATCGATTCACGTCAGGTAGGGTTTCGGGAATTCGGCTGGCTCCATTCCTTGCGGTACAAGATCTCTCTTCTTTTTTTTTCTTTCTTTCTTAGAGAGCTTTTATTATTATTCACTTTTGCGCATCACTCAGTGTACCATACTCTGACCATCCTAACTTATCGAGCTAGTAAACGACTCCTTCGGTCACGGTTTTTTTCATCTGTGATACTGACTTAAAAGAGGTAAGTCCAATTACATAATCAATGTTGTAATCATTCTTCAATAATCAATAAAATCGATCACCTTCTCCGTTCGAGTCGTCCTTCGAGTTTGCATTGACCTATTGGAATTAACAATTCTATAATATCTATATCTTTGAGAAATTAAAGAACCTCCTCCGAACGAGTGTAATTTGTAGTGTACGCACAATTATTGATAGTTTATTTAGATGTGGGTATTGCTTGTACTATGCATCGACTGAATTTAATCATATGCTGGGTCCTCTCTGACATCATTCCAAGTCCACCCCCGTAAGGGAATGGTCCATTCCTAGTCCCACGATTTCATTTCGGACTTATCTTGACAGTTGCCTCTACGGGGTGGCCCATAATTGCCATCCTAGAATCTATTAATTTAAATTTGATTTGATTATATATTTTCTCTATTTATAAAAAAAAAAATATGATGACATGCGCTTATTGATGTGATTAAACATCTTTAGGTGGCATGAATAACAGTTTTAAGCGATCTTTTTTGTGTAGGAATGAGGGACGGAACATCATTAGATATGGATCGGCAAAGATGAATCTGTGTACAAGATCGAGAGTATTTTACTACATGACTCAACCTCGAAGGACCACGTAACCATCGTCCTAGCAGTGCCCATTCGACTAAATTCTATGGCCCCATCAAAGAACCGAGTTGAAAGTGTTCATTGGCGGTCACAAAGAGGGGAATCTCTGCTCGTTAGAATGAAAACTTTTCGATTGGGAATTCTAGGGTTGACCAATCAATCATGCGAACAATTAATTCATATTTAAATATCATAATATCAATTCATTAAATAATAAAAAATCTTAACATAATTTTAACGCGATAGAAGTTTCCAAAATTCGATGAAATGTGTTGTCAGATGATGTCATTAATAATATCTATGGAAGAATTATTGAAGAATTTTCTCACGCTGTCAGCGGTCCAGTGGGTCCCATGGAACACGTGGCATCCTGACATATGCACTGCTGGCGTGCCACGTAGGACAAGGAGGAGGCCAGCACACGAATTCCGGATGCCAGCACGAGCCTCAGTGTGCTCCCCGCCGCGGCTCTCCACTCCCACCAACCGGTCAATTTTCATCGTCTCCCTCCATCCCTCCCCTACCTCTCTCTTCTTCAAATTTCAGTTGCATCCTCTCTCTCTCTCTCTCTCTCTCGCTCTGCTCCCCTATCCCTCTCTCCTCCCATCTATGTTTAGATATATACATTGAATTCTTCACTATCTCGGAGCTAACTGTGGAGTTTTATTAATAGGCCTTCATTTGCATAGCGACAAAAAGGGTCTCAGTGCATTCTTGAGATCAGTTTGATTACTCGATTCACTGATGGCGGTTCCAGCGAAGAGGGGCCATGAAGAGAGCTCCGGCGGCGGAGGCGACGGCTGGGGGACTCTCAGGGTGCTGAGGCCCCTGCTCCTCCCGCTATGTGTCCACTGGGTGGCGGAGGAGATGACCGTTTCTGTCCTCGTCGATGTCACCACCAAGGCACTCTGCTCGGGCGAATCCACTTGCTCTGAGGCCATCTACATCAACGGCCTCCAACAGACGGTAACTCTCTCTCTCTCTCTCTCTCTCTCTCTCTCTCTCTCTCCGTCATCCATCTCCATCTCCACGCGATTGCGTCTGGGTTTGAACTTCGGGAAAGTGGTAGGATTCAGGATAGTGAAGAGATCGGTTGAATTCGACTTTGTGTTCTCGTGTCGCTTTCACGTTTCCTGTGATAAGGCAATATGTGAATATCGAGTGGACGACAATGCTCTCGTTCGCTGTCTTCAATTGGTGCGACGGTCTGTTTTGTCGATTTGCTCCCATGGTAGAACGCCGGCATTTTTCCTGTTTCAGCTTGCACTTTCCTATTGGTTGTCGTGTATTTTTTTTTTCTAAATTGTCATAACTTGCTGTTGGCTGGCTATGGATTGATCGGTTCAACCAATAATTTTGGAGTTCCTTCAGATCAACGGAACCGATAATAGTGAAATCCCATCTAAAGTGAGGTGAATTGCGTCACGGGCTGATGTTATCTTTATCTCCAACAAATAATTGACAAACAAAGCATATCTGTAAATATAATAAGAGATTAAATTAAAAAATTGTTTCTGTGTCTGGTTTCTTGGTCCTCCCTCTGAACCTTCTTGCATGGTCAAGAATTTCTTATTCAGAGGAAAATGTTTGGCTAGTGGTGCTGTCAGCAGTTTCCACCTTGGCATCTCTGTCTCATGCTTTTCGGCGCATCCGAGGAAAATAAATTAATGGTTTTAATTATACTGGGTTGTACCAGATTCAGAAAAGTTTTAGTAATTAATGATTATCTCCTCGATTGAGATCTTCACCCCCAAAGTTTTTCTGAAGATTAACAGGAACGTAGTTTCTACATGCATAGAGTGTGGTCAGAATTTATTTATCTTCCAGCATGTCTTTGGTGTCCATTCTTGTACAAGCGGAGGCTTTTTTCTTGAACTTCTTACTCGAGAATTGCTATGACATCCTCTGGGAATGCTTCTGCTGAATATGTTTAAAAGTAGAGGATGATGGCTGTGTCATGCAAAGTAAGATCATTAATTAAATGTGAGGGAATAGTAGGATTCAGCAATGCAGACTACTCCCCTGCCGTTCTTGGTAGACCCGTACATGATCGTATGATTATTGCGGAATAAGTCTGTCTGCAGTTGCTTGGCAAAATTGTTGTGGCAGAAAAAAAATTGTTAGTAACAATATCATTCCGTGAGAGGACTGCATTAACTGTAGCAAAATGCGAACTGGTGAGGAACATTTCTTTGATTGTTTTGGATTGAGCTCCTCTGCAGTTTTCTTTTTTTTGGCCCAGCAAACTTCACATGCAAAATGATAGCCGAAAATAAGTACTTTTGCTCGTTTATCCAGAATCAATCCCTTTAGAGATGTCTACACTAATTCTTGTTCAGTGAATGTTCCTTCAGGTGGTTGGGATTTTCAAGATGGTGGTACTACCATTGCTAGGCCAGCTTGCAGATGAATATGGCCGAAAGCCATTGCTCCTCCTCACCTTATCAACCTCCATTTTCCCTTTTGGTATGATTTCCTTGCTGAAAGATATTCTTTAAAATATTTGATTTGTGGATTTGTGCTAATATAATTTTGCCACGATGTGGAATCGCCGGGGATAATTATTTGTCAGTGCACTAAGTGTCACTGGGTTGGTGAAACAGATGAACTGCAAACTCACAAAAATTGTGAATATTACTAAAATTTTTGTCATTTCCTCGCTTGCAAATTTTGTTTTAGATTTGCTCTCCTTTACGTCTTCGTAGCATTTTAATTCAAACTGAGATGACACCAGAAAATTACAGACTAAAACCACACCTTGTTCTCATTTCAGCTCTACTTGCTACAAGCCAGACCAAAGGATTCGTGTATGCCTACTACGTGCTCCGAACAATCTCGTACATCCTAAGCCAAGGCAGCATATTCTGCATTTCTGTTGCATATGCGGTAAAGATTCAAAACTTGAAACATATTAAAAATTAGCGGATATAATAATAGAGACGGAGTCAATAATTGAAATCTATTCCATTTAGTAGGCGGACTTCATAGAAGAGAGAAAAAGGGCTGCGGCATTTAGTTGGATAACTGGTCTATTTTCGGCCTCTCATGTACTAGGCAATGTTTTGGCTCGATTTCTTCCCGAGCAATATGTCTTTCCAGTAAGCCCTTGATCTGCTTCCCGCCTAATTCTTGGTTTGAGTTTTTGTCCTCTGGTTTTTCCTGTATTGCTAACTATGTTGTGATTATTGCCTCCTTACCACAGGTTTCCATAGGACTCTTGATATTTTGCCCGGTTTATATGCACCTGTTCTTGGCTGAGACTGTCAAACCTGTATTGAGGCAGGATCAACATCCAGCTTGCTTGTCTAAGATTCTGTGGGTCCTGCGGAAACGGTTTCAGGGTATGAGAGATGCTGCCGCTGTGATTCTAAGCAGGTTATATCCATCTCCCTTTTTTTCTGAATAACTACAGAATTATGGCTGTTTCATGTATCGGGTGATGAAATATTATTCTCTTCTTCAGCCCAACGCTCTGTGGAATTTCACTTGTTTCCTTCTTCTACGAGCTGGGAATGTCTGGCATTACCAGTGTTTTACTTGTAAGTCCCGTCTCATTCATGTTAATATCACAAACCAAGCCAGTATGAGCACTCATTTCTTCATCTTTCAAACTTGTGCATTAGAAATTTGTAGAAATGCACTTATCATTCCAAACTACCATTGTACAGTACTATCTAAAGGCAGCTTTTGGATATAACAAGAACGAGTTCTCGGAAATTCTTATGATGGTGGGCATCGGTTCAATAGTTTCTCAGGTGTGTGTCTTATTTCTCCAAAATTTCTCTTCATACTTTGAGCTATGGAAGTTAGTTTAATGCCACAGACAATCTACTGGGTAGCTAACTTATCATTATTCTACGTCATAATCTTTTCTAGATAATGGTGCTTCCTCTAATCAATCCCGTAATCGGGGAGAAAGTGATACTCTGCATCGCCCTGCTGGCATCAGTTGCTTATGTAAGCTCCGTTTCATCAGTCTAATTCGCCTCCTGTTTCTTGTAAATCACGGATGAGATCTCTCAGTTACACTGACTCTATTTACAGGCATTACTCTATGGCTTGGCGTGGGCTTCATGGGTACGTGATATTACTGATAACGAATATAATTTTCAACAATTTACATTTTTCACAATGCTCTCGATTGAATACCTGGATGTTTCGGCTCGGAATCTCTAACACAGTTACTTTCCAATATGCAGGTCCCGTATTTAAGTGCCTCTTTTGGAGTCATATACGTGCTCGTCAAACCTGCCGTAAGTGTCCTTCCCCTTTATCACGAGATGCAAACATCAGATCTTGAACATTTTTCGATAATGTCTTCGGTGTTATCCTTCCAATCTGCAGACTTATGCTATCATTTCGAAAGCAGCAAGCCCGACTGATCAGGTTAGAGACTTGGCCATCGAACTTTGTCTTGACTACCTGATCCCAGACGAGGTTGCACTGGTAGACTGTTGCAATCCGACAGATACCCCAATGCACTTACCATGTTTCCATTATGCGCAGGGGAAGGCGCAGGGTTTTATTGCTGGCGTTCAATCAATGGCGAGTCTTCTATCACCTCTAGTTATGAGTCCATTGACATGTAAGTCCATCAGCGTCCCGACTTTTGCTCCATGATCGACGGTTGAGCTTCTTCCAGCATGGGTGCATTCAACCAGTCTAATTCTCCTGTCCTGTGAACAGCTTGGTTCCTATCGAAAGACGCACCGTTCAACTGCAAGGGCTTCAGCATCGTGTGCGCATCCTTGTTCCTGGTGAGAACCCTTCGTTTTAAGCCCGATCAAATGCACCAGGAAAACATATCCTGATTTCTCTCATCTTCATGGCACTTCTTCGAAATCAGGTGATAGCTCTATGTTACGCCTGCCTGCTCAAACCCACCGGCCCCTCGGGCAACAAGTCGGAGAGCACAGAAGACATCGAAGCGCCACTCCTAGGCGGCAGCAGCAGCAGCAGCAGCAGCAGCTAGGCTCTAATTGCTGCCACCCCGAGCTCTCGGTATAGATCCTGCAAGCCATGATGTATATATTAGCGATCGATACGACAAATTTTCGGCTTCCCCTCCATGTAACTATGAAACCTGCATCAATGAAGCTGGCAAAATTTGAAGCTACGTCTCCTTTCCACTCTGATTCAGCGACTCTGTTCCCCTCCTCACCATTTCAGTTGGTGATCTTGCCCGTAAAACATCTTAAGCAACCGGGGAAAAAAAAATTCAAAGAAGCAACGACAAGCTATAGTCACAGATAACTTATTTAATTTTTATTACTGACCATACTCGATTCAAATTTAGATTAATCTATCTAAATTTCTTGAACTTCTTTGTAATTTTATTAGCTACTGAGATCTTCATATGGCTCAACGAGCACTTGCAAGCATGCTTGGCAATTGAATTGTTCCTTCTCACATTTACTCTCTCTTTTTTTTTTGGTTATCTTCTCTTGGTTTGATACAGCTTGCATGTATAGGTGCAAAATTTTCCGTTCCCTGCAAACTTTAGTCTAGACTTTCAATCTGTCTTCTTCGTGTTTTAGGGTATATCGACTTTGGACCTAATCTGTGTGGATTGGAACTGGAGTATCAACCGTCAATCAATCAGTCCAAAAGTGGAATTCATAAAATTTAAATAAAATAATCGTAGAAGAATTTCGGAGAACTGAAGTGGGAAAACTCGGTAAAATAACTTCTCCTGGAAAACGTTTTACGTTTGCCGGAACCTAGTAGTAGTAGTAGTGTATGTGTTCTCTCGTTTCACTTTTCTTCCCCCAGCGACAAACTGAGCACAAAAATTATCTGTCTTCGACGGTAGACGAAGAAGAGCGGCGAGCAACTGCAACTTCTTCACTTCCGAACTCTCGCACACAGGTCCCCATCCCCTAATGGTGGAATCTCCATACCCATAAACGAGAAGGACCCAGCAAGCCCAGCTATGGACGCTTCCACTCTCGTCCTACCTCCCGCAATTGCCGTACCCGGCTCTCTCCCGTTCAAGACCCTCCTCAAGTCTCGGCCCTGCGGCACCTCCGTTCTCAGCTTCAAGTCCTTTCAGACCCCGATAGTGAAGAACACCTTCTCGCTCTATTCCCGCGATGGCGCTCGTTAGTCTCCTCTCTTGCCTCTCTTCATTGACGGATTGATGATTGCTTCGAAAGTATCGGTCATTGAATTCCCTGGGAGTGTCTGCGTCGCTCCGCCGTCTAGTGTCTAGCATTTCAAGAACTACGTATAAAGGGAATGCATAATAATTGTTGATTTCAAGCTCGTTAGACATCCCAACCTTTGCTTATGGGTCGATGGATATATTAAGTGCTCGATTTTCACTCCACTGGAGCGGCAAAGATGTTCTTTTGGAAGGAAAATTGCCCAGTAATGAGCGGCAATGTTCATTTGAAGGACTAAATTTAATTCATTCTCGATTTCATGTATGCTTGTGCTGCAGGAACCCCTAGAGCTCCATCAGTAAGGCCCGTTACAGAGCTTAACTCGAGGAGGAGGAAGGGGAACTGCTCATGCCGTATGTCTTCCTCCTCAACCCCACAGATTGGGAGTCCCCTGTTATTCCCAGAAGGAACTACGAAGCATTGGCTTGTGCATTTGGACAAGCCTGGAGTAGGGGTCGTCACTAAGGCCCAAATGGTCGACTACTACGCCCAGATACTGACCAAAGTTCTTGGGAAGTAAGAGTCAAACCAATTTAACATATAGTCGTGCTCATAATATTTCCCTTATTATTTTTTTAACCGTTGAAGAGGAATGGCCGTGCCTACAGTGAACAGGACGCGCAGATGTGCATATATCATGTTTCTTGGCAGTCCAACTTCGGGTTTTGCTGTGAACTTGATGAGGAATGTGCAAGAGAACTTGCTGGTAAGCAGAAAACTGTTTTCTATGATAAGATATCCTTTGCCTAGGACAGTGTTGATGATCTTAATATTGTGTGGAGCATGAGCTGCTAGTTGTTGTGCAGGAATTCCCGGTGTTTTATCTGTTCAACCTGATGAAAATTTTGGTTCAGAGAACAAGGATTATGGAGGTGGGAGCTTTCTTTCTCTATGATCTTGTGTCCCCAGATTAATCCTAAAAATTGTAATTGGTACATACTTGTCATGGCTGTCCAAGTTCTACCTCTACAACTTATAAGGGCCTTTTTTTTTCAAAGAATCCATCCAATTGGTTGACGTTTCCTGTTGATCAGGCAATTATGCACAGGACTCTTCAAGAGATTCTTCCGAGGAAAATAAAAAAAACCCCATAAAAACAAAGAAACTTTTCATCACTGGTAGGTGAACTCTTCGGCTGTTTTAAGAAGCCCGATAAGCTGATGTTCATAGCCCAATGATGAAGACTCTTTTAAAACTTTTTAACAAATCAGGCCTTTCATTTTATACGTCCGAGAAGACCTTACGTGCTGCATTTGAAGGCTTTGGTGAGCTCGTTGAAGGTATTATTCAACAATTTTACTGAAGCAATAATATCTTCTGAACTCTAGCATGATTCTCGGAAAACCATTGATTCCATGCTGATGTATTTTTATTCAGTGAAAATCATAATGGACAAGATATCGAAGCGGTCCAAAGGTTATGCATTTGTGGAGTACACGACAGAGGATGCTGCTAGTGCAGCACTCAAAGAGATGAATGGCAAGGTTGATCCTAATTCGAACTTCCTTTTGTAATATCAATGTCAGATTTTAATATTGGGCATGTTTCAAACTTTTGCATCGTTCATTATGGTTGCAGATCATTAATGGATGGATGATAGTCGTTGATGTAGCAAAGAGTAGCCCAGCGAGATACAACAGGAACCACTCGAGACAGTCAAGTAGTTAGAGAGGGACTTAAAGAGTGAAACTTCAGACAGCTTCTTCTCATCAGAACTCTGCCAATGCAGCAAGATCGGGTCATTCATCTGGATCACCTTCAGTACGATCCTTTCATTGGTTGGGCCTGATTTATCCAGGAAAAAGGAAGGAGTTTTCCCCCCTTCTTGTCTCGGAATATACAACAGGGATGAGAAAGAAGCTTGCTGGATTGCACTTTAAGAGTATAATAATACTACAAAGAGCTTGGGAAGTACGATCTGATTCGTAGTTTCCCTTTTCAATTAGTTTTTGAACATGAGGAAAATGTAGAGGAGTATGTTGATTATACAAAGTAGAGGTGGCAAGGTGGACCGAGGTTATGGAATCTCCTTGTATCTGCTCTGTACCACTTGTCCAAGAAGGAATCCCTCTGCCGACTCCTAGTAACAACTTGATCAATTGAGATCATACATTTTGATGCTATGCAGAAGAGTATGTTGATTACACTCGCTCGTTCATTGAGACTGACGGCTTGATTTATCTTTAAAAGTACGTTTCTTGCAATCCAAAACTGAAAAATGTGAACAGCAAATGGGATTAATGCGAACAGCCAGCCCCACTGTTCTGCACAACAAACTAGAAATTGGAATCCATGTTTTGTTTCTTGCACAAGCAAGCAAGTAGGTTTCCATTTGATTGAGCGGAAGTGAATAATGTTACTACTTGGGGAATTTGAAAAGACCTACAAGACATACTGATAAGAAAGCTATTGGAGTATTAACGGTGAACCGAGTTCCCAAATGCGAAGCCAGTGGACCCCTTTCTGATGAATTCCGTGGACGTTGTAGATGGTTGATGATGTTTGTACGTGCTGCTGATGATGTTCGGGCGCGCTGCGCCTTCCCTGCTCTTTCACCTGAAATTCTGGTCTCAACCAACACTTTCCTCTTTGATCTTCAATGGACAATGCAGAATCGAATCAATTTGCGTCAATCTAGTCTTTCTTCCACGACTGCATTATCCTTCATAAGGACGAAAATCGTATGTATTCTCTCGTTCGACCTTGTATTGTCTTCGAGCTGTTTTGTACTTCAGGGAAGCCCAAGATATCGAGGAGTACACATCATGTGCTTGATAGTGGAGAATACCTATGAAAATTTGCGACAACTCAAACTCCCTCCAAGATTTTGAATAGATCCTGTTCTCCTGTGAAGTTGCTACGTACACCCAGGAGCTTTAGTAATACTTCATCCAAAAAGTTCGCTTTTTGGGTCTGTTCCTTGGTTTCCAACTCGGTTTATTCGATTTTGTGGCACATTTTAGGGTCTAACGGTAGGACTATGAACCGAAATGGAATAGTGGAGGAGAAGTCGGGGACGGGTGCACTCCGACCGACGAAAAACGTTGATACGAAAGAGCATGACAACTTGCAGAGAGTACTCGCTATTTCTTAAATGGTGAGCGCGAGCGCGTCTCACCGAGCAGCCATCGAAGTGCTGGCCTTCGTGCCGACATCAGCCTCACACGAACTGAACGAGGAAGCCGGTTTCGAGGCCTTGGCGCTCTGACCGTGACCTTCCGCTTCCTCCTGGATGGTTTCGAGCCTGATCCGCCCAAAGCTTGGCCTCCTCTCAACATGGAGGATGCTCGGGGGAGCTGTTTCGGTCACCTGAAAGCCGCTCCGGTTGAGTGCCTTCGACATGTGAATCTTCCGCAGCAGTTCTCTTGACTGTGTGTTCCTTCTGCTGTTACCTGACGCTCGAAAGCTTCCGGTTATTTATAGGAGAAACTGAAGCAGCACACAGACACCCACTTGGGAGAATCCGTGACCGTCTTCCTCCGCATATATCCGGTGCTCTTTAATATCGATATCGAATCCGACACAATGCTCGAGTAAGTTGATGCTTTTTTGTGATTCAAATAACAAAATCCGTTCACAGTCCGGGCGAATCTCCGGTAGGCGTTTAAAATCACTATTTATACTCTCAACTCAATGGCGATTTTTAGTCCGATACTCAACTATACACTTACAGAAGAATAAACTGCTTTTCTATGGAGAGTGCCTTCTGCTTCCATCATCTAGAGAATATGGTAATGGCTTCAACTTCCATGAGTTGTCACCATCTGCCTTTATTCCTTATTTCTCTAGGCTACCACTTTCATCGACTTTTAATCACAGGGCTATGCTCTCCTCTTGATTTCCACCCTAAATCAAGGATGATAACTGTAGACCTGGGAAACACATGCGCCTACTCTTGGGAAAATTAATCCAACGAGGCCATGAGTGCAAGTCATCACTGGTCCTTGATAAGGTCTATTCACGGCCTCCTATTCGGTCTACAAAGAACCAGATCGAGAAGCATAAAGGTCACATTCTGAAATCAGAACTGTGTGTGGCTGTCAAAAAGGAAGGATATATATATTCTGTTGGAAAGCCAGGAGATTGACAATTATTGAAAGAGAATAAGATTCACGGAGAGGGAGTCGGGGAATCCACTTCTATCGGCTCGTTCGATCTTTGGAATAATTTCCTAATTTAATTTCTCTCTTTGTCACATGAACTTGGAACAAGCATGTTTATTTTCTTTCTAAGAAAATTCTTTTTTTTGTTAAATTTGGGTCAAATCAATCCATCGATATGCTGCTTTTATTGGTTAAATAAGTCAGCAGCATGGGATGTTCTCCAACCCAAGTGACCCAAGACTCCATGGCACAAGATCGTCTGGCTTACTAGGCACATACCGCCGAGTCTCCTTCGTATGCTGGCTATTATCTATACTGGACAAACTGAACACCGAGGAGACAAGGACAGAGTTTTGGAAACGGAACCCCTCCACATCTCTGCTATGCGAGTTCGGCAGTGCAGCTCCTGAAACTCTAGATCACCCATTCTTCTTCTGCAATTTTACTGGCGGTAGCTGGAGATCTATTCTCACTCTCATCCAAATGCCCTGCGCCTCACTGGAGATTTGGCACTCAGAATTTTGTTGGGCTATCACGCACATGAGGGGAAAAAGCGACGACGAAGCTCTCGTGCTTCGCCCTACTTTTTAGTATACATATCTACACAGTCTGGCGAGGAAGGAATATGAAGCTCTTTCAAAATGCTGCTTCTACATCTTGTATGCTTGTGGGTTCGATTACGAGTTTGCTCTAGATGCAGGTAAGCTCACCGCTGCACCTACTAGCTAAGCTTTGTGCTCAATTCCAATCATTATATGTGTGCAGCCTCCTAGCTGGTGAGGCAGTTTTGTACTCTACAGAAGCAGCCCTCGTGTATATTTTGTGTTAACATCAATGAATCGGTCACTTATCGCAAATAATAAGGGAAAAACCAAATGAGATTTTACTGAAGGAGAAGATGAATCACTTCGGCTAACTAGCATCAAGCCTTCAAGGGATGAGGTCCAGTGAAGTTAATTCTGGCTTTGACGACTTGAGCAGCCGAGTGGGACCGGAAATTCGAACCTGTAATTTGATTCAACATTTTAGACGTAATTAAATAATTTTGGTTTGGACCAACCTGTTTCATAAACCTTGAACTGAGCCAAGCCTGCTCCCATAGAACAACATCGTAAAGCCAAGCTGTGTGAGAACCAACCCCCTTGCTAGACGCACCCTCTTCTACGGACAAGACAACAGTCCATAAAGGTCATGGACATATTTGAAAAATCAGTTAGGGCAATCAATCGTGGTGAAGGTGTACACGTGGGCTTCATCGGAAGTTTCACTATTCTTCATTTGGACTAGTTAGAACATCGAACAAAGCAAAGAAAAATCGATCGGAGAATGCAAGATTAAACCAGAGAACACTTGAAGGAAAACCAACATGACAGACAGAAGAAAAGAGTCGGAGCAAGTTCTAGTGATATCCATGCATGCATAAAACCATTACGGAAGCAAATGCCGTTCATATAATCTATGCTTGAGAGGTGGAGGATCTCCAGGAGCACAGCAGGAGGTACACTCTGATCTGAAAGATAAAAGATAGAAAACATCAGTAACAGTAAGAATTTTCTTAACAGAAGTTAAAGAATTCTGAAAAGCTGCCAGGGACCACAGCACAGAACTCGAGGAAAGAGATCGAGCCTGCAAGCTTTAGAGCACAGGAGGACAATGGGGGCGGCAGGAATGTCCACCGAAATTGCTACCAGCAGTGGTTTCTCCTCGATATTGTCCAAACGATCGAAGCCCACAAAACCTTGTCCACCAGGCTCGAGCCAAAACTCTGCAAAGACAGAATTTATCTAATTCCAGTTCATGTGCATGCTGATAATCTTGTAGTCATACGAGACGAGAGATAGAGAGAGAGAGAGGAAAAAAAAGGTTCCTTGAAAATCTAGCATTTATGTTACACTGGACATGAAATACACGAGGATGAAAGCGACAGGATGTTAGTACGGCGCACAGACATACTGGGCCATAACAAGGACACAAACGATTCGTGGATTCAACCACTCAATAACTGTAACAGGGAATTGAGTTGCCCTGCGAAACTCTTTTTCACTCCATATTAACTCTTCCATGTTAATAAGTGGCAACGACGATGAAGCAACCTGTTGGCTCGCTAAGAGAAGTCTGTGAATCGAATTCGGCCATTGAAATTTAGACCCACCCAGCTCGTACTACTCAACTCACGAGAATTTCTACCTTCAAGGTAAACTAATTTTATCGTAACATGAAATTGCTAGTACGGATGGTGCTGGACCGAATCATGCAGGGACCAAGATACCGTCCTCTACACTGTGCCCAGATAAGGATAGCTTTCATTCAATTTTACAAAACGTGAAAAACAATTAGTTTGCTACTTGAGACAATTTATTGCAAATAATTTATTCCTTTCAATGAGAACGCAGAATGTCCTTACCAGCCTGTTAGTTCAACGATTTTTTCTCGAGTGTCGGTTCAATCTCGACCACAAAACCGTGAAATATCACCTAAGGTTTGATCTTTTGTTCTTAATATCATGTGACTTGGAGATTGGAGAGTTAATTTTGTTCCTGGCATGAAATTCGATTTTATAAAATAACATATCCACTCAATTTTTTTATTTTTTACTTCAAAACAAATAGAAAACAAATTCTCTCGTACATAAAATTTTTTCAACTTAAAAGAAAAAGTTAAATCCATATGTACTAATTATGATTTAAGTGAAAAAGTCGTGGGAAGTATATTGTAAAAAATATGATAAGTACCTTCTATGCACTTAAAAATAATCGAACAAGCTATATATATATTTACTTATATTATATAATGAAGTCGATTATATCAAAATATATATATATATATATATGGATATGTTAAATTTCGTGTAAGTGTTAGATAAATTATAGTACCGTTATGCCGATATTGACATTTCCGTTGTAAAAAATAACACGATAGATCTCAACGTATAACAGAGTAAATACCTAAGGCTTGCTTGGCTATCTTAAAATTTCTGAAATTTATTTACTAGATTGGGAAAACCGTATACTTACTTATCAAATTATGACCGCAAAAGAAAGACAAATTTTGTGCTTATGATCAAACTAGAACCTAATTTAGCTATGTTATTGTTTTTTTTCTGGCGGGGGCGGTGTCGTGGTTGGGTGGGACAAATCACTGATGTCATGCCAGTACGACCTCTAACGCTGACAGTATCCGGTACAGCTCCAAGCAGATGACAAGGATGTATCTAATAGACCACGTGGACATTTCCACGTGGTACCCAAATTATCACACACTTATATGAGCTCAAAAGTTACAAACCATTCCATACATGTAAACAAGATCAAGCTTCGAGAACTGAGTTTTATCAAGGAATAAAGAGAAGTAATGCGTGATAAGATAATTTGACTAAAAATTCGATAAATTTGGTCAAATTTACAGCGATCGATCGATCGTACTATTTTGTGATTATTCAGTTTTATTAAATTATTGCGTAAAAAGTGTGGATGGGATGAGCTGGGTCAATTGCATGTCTAAGTATGAATAGAAAAGGACTCTTCAGCAAGCATCAATTTAGAAAATCCCTCTGGGAAATTCAGTGTAAAAGTCAAATGATGGATTTAATAGAGTGAATAATAAAAATAATTTAGACAAAAAAAACGTAAATTTATTTAGTATGTTTCTTTTAAAGGTTTTTTTCCCTAGTCTAAAGTACCAATTTCGCTCAGATCCATCCGGCACAGAGCTAAAGCTTCCACGAAGAGAGTTGATTAATGTTGACGTGGCAAACACCGTCTAGCAAATTTTACGTTAGAATTGTTTGTCTTCCCCTTTTTTTTAATCTAATGATTAATTTTTTTGGGAATTTACTAAGATTTTTAAGGCTCATTTAAATTCCTTCGTTTTTTATAATTGAAAAAAAATTAATGTTTTCATCTGTTAATAGCACCACACAAAAATCTGTCACTACCATTGTACCAGATGCATTCTCTCACACGGAGGGGGGGCATGATTTTTGCATCATGTGATTGAGATATGATCGAAAATATTTTTTTCAATTTTATTCATGGAGGTGTATGCATGGTTTTAAAAATCAGACCGGACTGATCGGTTCGACAGGTTTGATCGGAAATTAACTACTCACCTCGTTCGTTTTCTATAAAAAAAATCTAATTATATTTTCAATGATATCAATTTCTATTAAATCAACCGATTCTAGATCCGACCAGTGAATCCAATTGAACATGTGGAAAAACCGATTAATTTAAAATTAAAAAATAAAAACTCATTATAATGTATTTATTTTATTTTANATCTTTTCCCTTCTGAGACGTCAGATGTTTCTCTAATACTCTTTTTATTGTCGAGATGGGGGTTCCCATGGCCACTCTAAGTGATCATTTCCTTACCTCTAATCGTTGATTGTCGACATTTAAGTTCGGTCTCTCGTCTTTCTTGCTTACTAGTCTTACGGTCTGTTCATTCAGCCAAAGCATGGCAACAATGGAGGACTTAAAGACTTGCGGAGATGGTGCGTAGTAATATTATATTATTAATATTATTTATTAAATATTATTAATATTATTTATTAACTATAATTTTAACATATTGAACTACTGGTACTACCTATAAACCTATACTTATATCGATTTCCAATCTAATCTTGTTTTAAAAATTATGATAGTATCATCCCAGAGAAAATTTTAAATGGCCACTCCTTGCTCTAATGATCATGAGATGGCTAAGAAATTATATATATATATATATATAAATCAATTCATAGGAAAAAAAAAACAAATGTATTTTCGAATATGATCGTGTGGAAGACACTAAACCAAACGCTGTAATTCTTTTCCCCTTTTTTCGAGAATTAAAGAGAGAGAGAGAGAGAGATTGGAATTTTTTGAAGGGACCTTTGAGTATTAATTAGCAGGGTCCACTTATGGGAATATTTTTAATTTAAAAAAAAGAAGAGAGGGAAGAAAAAAAAGGGAGAGGACAATTACATGCGGTTTACGTAGTTTTGGTGGCACGCTTCATCGGGAAATGACATGTTCGTGGGTCCGTACACATATGACAACTTCCCAATGTCAATATATTAAATTATCATACGAGCAATCGGTGTAATTGCGACAAATATAAATTACGTGAACTTCACGCTTTGAATACGTACTAATTATCGATAACACCATTTTATAAGTTATTTTATTATTTCTTTAGTAAATTCACTACGATTCCTTTGCAGTGTCGGTTTAAGCACATGCTATGTAATACCCGGGCCTAAAATATGTGTCTCTATACACGTTATCGAGTACTCATAACTTAATTATAAGTTATGAGATTAAAGTTAGATTAACTCGTTAAGTGATACAAAAATTTTTATTATAAATTAATTGTAACAATTTGTAAGGTTTAACCGGATATCTAACTTAAATAAAATGAATACCCAATGATATCAACAGACATGTTTGAGGTTGTTAGACCTTCACTAATATATATATATATATGTATGTATGTATGTATATTTCTTTTTTCCTTCAATTCCCCCGCATGACCCGAAATCTTGCAAAAATATAAAATTATCCCTGGCAAATATGCCCTATCTCCGCCACAGTCTGAAGCTCACCGACAGATTCTAATACATAATCCGAGAATTCGAACTCCGACTTTTTAAAAGAAAAATCTACCGGATCAAGTTTTGTGACCAATGCAATTTCATGGTTGGTACAGTATTTCTTCTCATTACATTCAATGTTTCTTAAATTAGAATTAGTTATATGATCCATCAATCTCTTAATATCAGAATGTGTGTATGTATATATATAAAAATCTGAAACGAGAAGGGGCTTCCAATTATTGAGGTCGGAATTTTGCGATTGCAACAAACCCATGGTCGGTACGGTTTCACCGCGGGGCTGGACAATCGGTTTCAAAGCCTGAATTAATTGGATTCCAATTCATATTAGCAGCAACCCAAGTGCTTCCTCCTGTCGGGTGGGCATACCCAAAATTAAGTTCAGCTGCTCCATGTTCCCTATCTGAAATCTCCAAGTGGTTTTCGTTAGTTGCTTTCCGACGGCCCATAAACGGCCACAAGCTTTCCCAACTTGAATAGATGAACACCTTACTTCAAATCTGAAATTATATATGTTATATATATATATATATATATATATCATCCATCACGAATGAACTCATCAATGGATTTCTCTCACTTCCTCCTCGTCCTCCTGCTCGCTACCATCTCAATGCCCCTCCTCGCCGCCTTCCTCCTGAGGAACCGGATTTGGTGCAACTGCCAGGTCTGCACGGCCTACCGGACGTCGAGCTGGGCCCGCGAATTCGCCAACCTCAGCGACTGGTACACTCACCTCCTCCAGACCTCCCCGACCCAGACGATCCACATCCACATCCTCGGCAACACCATCACCGCGAACCCGGCGGTTGTCGAGCACATCCTCCGGGCCCGCTTCGAGAACTACCCCAAGGGCAAGAAGTTCTCCCGGATCCTCGGAGACCTCCTCGGCACGGGCATCTTCAACGTCGATGGCTCCTCGTGGGCCTTCCAGAGGAAGCACGCGAGCGCGGAGCTCGGGAGCGTCTCGATAAGGACCTTCGCCTTTGAGACCGTCAAGGGAGTGATCGAGCAGCGGCTCCTCCCTCTCCTCTCCTCCTTTGCCAGCCGGAGACGAGAATTTCCTGAGCCCGATGTTTCGCTCGACTTGCAGGAAGTGTTCAAGAGATTCTCCTTCGACAACGTCTGCACCTTCTCGTTCGGGTTTGACCCCGGCTGCCTCGATCTGTCCCTCCCAATATCGCACTTCGCCAACGCTTTCGACCTGGCGACGAAGCTATCCGCCGAGCGTGCCCTCGCGGTGTCCCCGATCATTTGGAAGATCAAGCGGCTTCTGAATGTGGGCTCGGAGAGGAGGCTGCGGGAGGCGTCGGTAGTGGTCAAGGCCCTCGCAATGGATGTTATCAAGAATAAGAGGAAGCTAGGGTTTCTCGAGCACAGAGACCTCTTGTCACGGTTCATGGATTGCGTGAGCGACGAGGTGTACTTGAGGGACATTGTGATAAGTTTTGTCCTTGCCGGCCGAGACACGATGGCCTCGGCCATGACGGCTTTCTTCTGGCTCATCAGAGACCGACCAGAAATCGTGTCGAGAATAAGAAGAGAGGCTGACAGCATCATCGGTGGTGGGGACTCTAAGGCCTTCCCGAGCTTCGACCAGCTGAAGGAGATGCACTATCTGCAAGCGACGGTGCATGAGAGCTTGAGGCTCTACCCTCCGGTTCAGTTCGACTCCAAGTTCGCCTTGGAGGACGACGAACTTCCAGACGGAACGCTCGTCCGGAGAGGCACGAGAGTGATGTACCACCCTTATGCGATGGGCCGGATGGAGAACATCTGGGGGCCTGATTGCATGGATTTCCGGCCAGAGAGGTGGCTCGACCAGAACGGGAAGTTCGTCCACCAGAACCCATATAAGTACCCGGTCTTTCAGGCCGGGGTCCGGGTTTGCTTGGGGAAGGAGATGGCGATCGTGGAGATGAAGACCGTGGTGCTGTCGGTGCTCCGGGAATTCGATGTTTTAGTCGTCGAGCCATCATCGGAGCTCCGGTTCAATCCCGGGCTCACTGCGTTCGTGAAGGGTGGGCTTAAGGTGATGATAAAGAAAAGGGACGGCAGACCAAATAATGGAGATAGATGGCAACATTAATTCTTTCATTTCCCGTCTACTTAAAGTATTGCTTTTTTTCATTTTTCATTTTTGCTTTGAGGCATTTTTTTTTTGGGCGTGCAAAAATTGGGAAAATATGCAATTAATCACCCATAAGAAGTATTATTATAATCGGCAATTTTTATGTATTATATTTGCAATTATGCCTTTCTTCTTTTTGGAATTAATGTCATGGTCACCCTCACATAAATGGTTACATCAATATTAGTTGATGGACATTTTTTTTAAGTCACAAATACGATGAACTACCACTTCTCCGACACCCAATTAACCTTCAGAAATCGATCAACAATTGTTCAATGGAATTCCCTTGCGAGTGTTCGACTGAAATATTCCCACCAATAAATTTTAATATCAATATGGGACAATTTAAACTAATAATCTTCATAATAATTTCTAGATGGTGACTGTTGGCCATAAATTTTATTCCATTCTGAATATTGGGATCATCATCATCATCATCATCATCATCATCATTAGAGACATTGACTTTGTACCAAATTCAAACCCCATTTCTTTCTTAAGTCCTAATTTAAGACATTCTTCCTCCAATCGTCGTCCTCACGAAAAAAAAAGAAGTTAATATCTTAATTAAATATAAATTATATTATTTTTTAATTTGACAATTTTTTTAAATATTTCATTTTGGCACAATCTATTCATTACATCAATCCTAGTATAATGTTAATTTTTTTAATCAAATTGACAGTAATTTGTATAGTACTAACTTGACATAGTGCCATGTAGGATAACTGAAAGGCCATGCCAATTAATTAGATAAACGTCGCATAATTTGTCAATGATTGGGGTTACGGAAAAGTTCGTGCTGAATTTGAAATTGCTCTCGAAATACTCATCATAAAAAAATATGGCAATCATACAATTCACTGTTAATCATGTGTGTAATTGCTATAATTTACAATAATGTAGCTGATTCTTTGAACTCAGTGTAATTATACGAGATGGAATATCGTACAAGATTTTATAATTTAAATAAAATAATCGGTGCTCTTACCTTTAAGCATCCGATCTCTACTGAATTAGAAATGCTCATCAGTTCGAAAATGGAACCTTCATCTGCCAGTCTGTTTTATTTCCATAAAAAATATTACTATATATATATATATACTAGTTCTGGAATACTAAATTAATTAGCCAAGATGGGTGTAGGAGTAGGACCATAGCATTTATATTTTATATCACAAATGTGACATAAAAATCATAATTTTAAAAAATAAGGAATTTAACAGATGCAAAAAAAAAATATATATATATATATATATATTTAAAAAATTCAAGTGGAAACTATAAATGCAGCAATCCAAGTTTTCTATTTTTGGGTCGCTACGCTCTATTAATGTGATTGATCCTTTAAATAATACCAGAGAATTTCCATTTATTTAACGAAAAAAAATAAGTATTTCACTCATTAAATGAAAAAAAAAACAACTGTACCCAGCTTCCCAATAGAAATATATATATAAAAAATAAAAAAAAATCCAAGAACGTCCTCACTGGATCCTTTGGTCCCTGTCATAAGTTGTCTAGTCGGGGGGACAGCGGAGTTATTGTGCGATGGGGAAGTTTTCGGATACCTTCTGTCCAATGGGACAGCACGAAAGCAACGGTAAACAAACTATATCGAGTGGATCGGATCCATGCGAATTAGCTCACGCGTATCACATGGCTATCGTCACGTTGAGATACATACATAGAATAGGATAGTAGGTAGGTGGCAGAAGATTGTTGGTCCAGTGTCGGAGTGGGGCAGGAGGATGACCGGACAGGACAGCTGCCGGTTCGACTCCCCCTTCATGATCACGTGCGTGGGTGTCACATTCTCTCGAATGTACACCCCGTATATATATATATATATATACACTCATCTGGGACCCGGTCTATCAGATGGTGGATTCACGGAGAGCAATCATCGAATGGGAAATTAGTCGGGACGGTGGAGCTCGTATTAGAATAATTATTTTATTTATAATGATGAATAAGAGATTTGTTGATTGCACGTGGAAGCATCAATCAATCAGTGGAGCACCCTGTTTCGGAAAATTATTGAATGGTTTGATTTAATTCAGACATGTGACTATTATCTGACCGCCGAACAGTTAGATGGGCTAGCTGGTTAGTCCACTGATAGCAGATCATTTTCCCTTCGAGTTAAATGCGTGGTGGACAAACGGGGCACAGGGTCGGGCGGCTACCTTAAAATAAACCACCAATAAATGAGGTCTAAAATTCAAAAAACCCTAATTGAATCAGATTAATTTATAAAATAATAAAAAATTTTCATTACATATCATCGACATTTACATTCTCGAATCTAAAAATCTGGTTAAGTTTAAAAAAAAAAAAAGAGGGACTATTTCTTTCAATGGAGTCAAACTTGACATTAGTTGTTGGTTGGTGTTTAATTAGGTCATATGCTTACATCAACTCACGTGTGGAATTACTGTTCGGTGCCCACGAATGAGACGGCCAGCAAGCTCAAAATCCCGAAGATGATTATTCCAAGTTTCAATTTTTTTTTTCTTCCCCTTTGGAGGATGTAACTCCACCATCATGGCAGATGATGTAATCTGATTCGGTGATTTGGAAATACTTGATTCGACAGGGAGTCGATTTCCGCGTGGATCAATCGAGCAAGGAGAGCTCGCTGACAATGCGACAATCCAAGACCTCTCTGTTCCTCTCCTCGCCAAGGATTGCGAAGAGTAATGTCGTGAACTGGCTATCCAAGCAAATCCATCTTTAGTTCTTTCTTTAAATTGGTGCAAGAAGCAGCAGTAACATCGACCGATCATCTCATAGAAGAATAAAATCAACAGAGAAGATAACAAAGAAATTTTGGGACTGCATGATGCAAAATTGCAAGGCAATTTGGCTGGAAGACTCGGGTTGTGGGAGGGGCCCGTCCGTACTCGAGAATGGCTCAAGACTCCCACTTGTTTTTGCCCCTACACGTAGACATCCGTACGAGGAGACCGAGATCTACATGGGTCGATGGTCTGAGGGGCCTTTCGTGGTCAGTTTGTTTTTCTTTTCTTTTTTTTCTTTTTAATTGAGCCCATGAAGATCGGCAAGAGGTTGCGATAAGGATTTATGGAACGGGCCGATTAGCTGCTAATGATTTGTGATTCGTCTGATGTGTTTTTCCCAACGTGTGTCTACCTTGGTGGTTAGTCATGGAGGATCATTCCATAGCTTTGAATCTTATAATTTTCTTCTCTTAATCATTATTATTATTTGTGCATGTGCTCAATTTTAAAATAATAATAAAATTCTCGTAAACCCACATTGCATCTCCTTTTTTTTCCTTCTTTTAAATTAATTTTTATTAATTTTACCAATCAAACAATCACAGCGAGGCAAACTAGGCTAGGTAGGAGACACCACATTAGCATATTAAATGGTAGAGTTAACTGTTTACCCGATCTAAGAAAATTATGAGCAATTTGACTCGATCAAGAAAAAAAAAGTCAAAATATTGTACTTTTCTATCTTAAAGATGGAAAGGTTGATATTTCTTAGTAATAAACTAAGACTGGAATTGCTGGATTACGTGGGAAAAAAAATTAAAAATAAATAGTTTTTAAATGTAATTTGCCCAAGAAAATTCCGATCGCATAGGGCCCCGTACGAAGGGACAAAATGGAAATCACGAACAATTTCCCAATTCCCCACGTGAATAAGCTAAAAGGTCCAAGATCGGATCTGGAGGGTATGGAATGGACATACCTGTTCTTAGGGATTCGAGAGAAACTTCTTCGATTCTACCGAGTGTAACCGCTCGAATCATTACAGCAGAATGGTATCATCGAGGCAAGATCTTGGATACATGGTTCTTTGCCATATTATTGTTATGAGAATGCGTCAGGCACTCAAAAGGATTTCTCCCGGTTAGGAGATAGAGATGACTAGGTGTAGAAGCGACACGAAATTGGAATCTGTAGATCATCATCTGGGTGGGTCCGGTGTCGGGGCCGTTTCCGTGATAAGGTACAATGTGCTGAGTCACTTAACTTAGCTGTCACATTCAATGGGCTCTCATCGTCTTGTGATTCGTCGGGTCGCACTGGAGAGGGAGGAGGAGGACCACATGAACGAACGTACATAAACCCTAGTGGCCTCATCGATAAGTTCGTATTACAAAAAGATATGAAGCGTCACGCTACTATAGAATAATGGCTCTTGTCCAGCTGGAACTCGGACACGGCCCACTCAGGTCGATGTTACATCGGGCGTACTGTCATGGGGACTGTACAAATTAGAGTTGATGGCCATCTTCTCGCTGGGCCTTCAATCATGGGTCGAGTATTGGTGTTCCATCTGTGGTGGCAATGGAGGCACTGGGAATCCCTCACCAGAAAGAGACGAGCGATCTGGTAAGTTTATCAGAGGAGGAGGGTCACGTCCCATGCGGACAATATTATCTTTTTCAGCTGAGAAATTTTCACGTTGCGGGTTCCTCCTCCTCCTCTTCCTCCTCCTCTTGGGCTTTCATCTCCATGATCATCAGGTGCGAATCGGTATCCGAATATCAATCAGGCTCGACCCGCAGTCACGACTGATGGTTCGAGGTCTCATCATGGGACCCCCGCTTTTGCCAGTACATCGCCCCCTTCACTCTCGCATTTTCATTCTCAATGGTCTCTTCGGTGGTCCAAAATTAAAAAAGAAAAAAGGAAGAAGAAGATATGTTCATGAGTAATTACATAGAGCATTAAATAGAGGTGGTAGCGAGGTAGGCAGGAATGGTAGCCAACGGCCAGTGCACCTCCAGTGAAGCTATTGGATGATAGCGCGGATTGTGAACAGTCGAAACTACTATACTCGTTGAAAATGATCAAATAATCGCCCGAACTATCGAGGATAGGAGCTGTCGTCTGATAATGGCAGCTGCGTCAATCCCGATTCATGTCGGTCCCAGTCTTCATGGAGGGGCGGCGAGGCAGGTCGACTTTAACTGTGATCGAGATCGATTGACACTCTCTACCACAACTCCTAGCTACCCATCATTGACGCTCTTCCTTTTAATTGCCTGCGGGCCGGGCTGACAAAACATTGATACGGCATTCGTGGATCTCGTAGTTAGTACTGTCACCTACGTGATATCAAACCGCTACAGATTTTTTAGGTGGACCAGTTCACCACGAAATCTGCGGCGTAGGTTTGCGAAGCCAAGTTATAGGATCACTCCATCATATATTATGTAACGAGTCCAATCGTTAATAAAATCGGCTTATCATGATGGTTTCAGAGCTTAGGATATAGAAATGCTACAAGCTGATAAAACCAGGAACCCCGGATTGATCAACCGATATCTCGGCCGTCCGTCGGAAGAACCCAGGACTGAGTGCAGAAGAAACGTTCGTTTTTCTTTGTCCCCCGATCCGTGTAAGGTGAACATAAATGCACCCGACACGAACACGATAATGCATGAAACGTGGTCCCACAGGCTACAGCAAACGGTGTTACCGGATCAGGCCCGAGAGGGATTTGGGCCGGGCCGGGAATTGTCACCTCGGTCAAAGTCTCGAACCGAACGCCCACCAATAAGGTAACAAATGAACAGTTTGAAAGTTGGGGGGTTTAGTTATATCCAATTAATCTATAGGGATTTAAATGGAAACAATCAAAGTTTCAAGAAACTTCTTCCGACGTCTCAAGGGTCCAAATGAGGAATGAACCGAGTCTGCCCACAGATGACGCCAGCGGTGACGTGTACGGCGGAACCCGAAGACGATTCATTCCTTGCGGGAAAATCCAGTATACTTACTTCTCCTAGCTATATAAATATAGCCTAGCAACGATCCTCAGCAGCTCAAAGATCGGATTTTGCGAGCAATAACCGCTTCAAATTAGCCATGTCTCAGGTTATTATCCCCCTTCATCTTCTCAAGTTTGATGTTTGATGTTTGATGGGGATCTTCTTCATCTTGCTGGGCTGCCCTCTTCTTGATTTGTCTTAGGATTCTGCTTTTGAGTATCTGCGACTGCTTGTGGGTTGACAAATGGAGTTTGTTTTGATTGGGGTAGCTGATAAATTGGGCTCGATCAGATCTGCAGCTCTCAGATGTTTTCTGTGAGAGCTTGCTCTTTGTGGACTTTGGATCCTGTGTTATTGTTGAGTTATTTCTTTTCTTTTCTTTTTTTGTAGAAATCTCAGGATGATTGTTTGGATTAGTAGATTAGCACAATCAATATGCGCTTCCACTATACCATGCAATATAGTCCTGAAAAATGAAATTCTTCTGGTACCTAGGCATATTTTCTATGAAATAGAATAGCACGACAGTGTGGAGACGTTTATTGGATATTTACAGAGTGGGTTTTTCATCAGACGGACTGCTTGCACCGATATGAAGCAGATGAGATTACCGTGTGGCTGTGACTCTTCTTATAATCTTATTAATAGCTCTCGACCGTTCAGAAATTGATGAGGTCTCAGAGGTTGACTTAGAGCTTAGCTAGCTTATGTTTCTGTAGTATGATGTCATTCGGGGCGTTTCATTAATGTCATTCTCTTTACAGAAATAGACCAGCTATGCTATTGATGTGGATTGCCTAGATCAGCTATAGATGTTCTTGTTTACATATTGTAGTTTGTTGTTGCTAGAGAGCAAGCATAATCAAATTTGTCAATGGAAAACAGCTGGCTTTAGAATGTTTTGGGAATCAGAGGATGGGGTCGCTCTCCTGTTGACCTCAAATTATACTTCTTTGTCTATGCAGACTGTTGTTCTCAAGGTTGGGATGTCATGTGAAGGGTGCGTTGGAGCCGTGAAAAGGGTTCTTGGTAAAATGGAAGGTTTGTCTTTCTTTGTTGAGTAGCTATCCCTTCTCAACTTAATAGGAACAGGAACCTGAACCTGTGAACATACGCATCTCTTTATGTAAAGCAGCACATCTCTAGTCTACAAAATCCCTTTTCCTACTTTCCTATGGAAAAATGAGTTGTCTTCTTCGATGGAACAGTTCCAAATTTATGTTTGGTCAATTCAAATACGATTGCACCCATTTTTTGTTTTACTCCAATCCCTTTAGAAAACTTATGTCCATGACCTGATCAA
Organism: Sonneratia caseolaris; assembly: GCA_900006705.1. Classification (NCBI taxonomy): domain Eukaryota; kingdom Viridiplantae; phylum Streptophyta; class Magnoliopsida; order Myrtales; family Lythraceae; genus Sonneratia; species Sonneratia caseolaris. Next base: position 851,326 of record CXYZ01007957.1, read on the forward strand.
TGAGCAGGGGCGTGCTCCAGAACTTCATCATTTTCTTTCTCAATAGAGGAAAGCCATGTAACTAATTAAGTGCTAGAAGGAAACATCACCTGAAATGCTGCAGCAACATGGATTTTATACTTAAATTTCCCTATAAACTAATACCTGCGGGAGTTGGCCCCATGTAAATAATTGGGACATCAATAACAATCTACTGCTACACGTATCAGGGGTCGAGTCCTATGATATCGACTTGAAGGAACAGAAGGTGACTGTGAAGGGAAATGTGCAGCCTGAAGCTGTTCTGCAGACAGTTTCCAAGACAGGGAAGACAACAACTTTCTGGGGGGAAAGCTGAGTCTATGAAGCCATCGGAAACCTTGGCTGTTATCTGATAGGAGAAAACCCGAGACCTTGTTGTATTTCACTTGGTAGTTTGATTGAATCTGTTGAGAAGTTTGTGTGGGCTTTTACTGATGATTGTAAGACTGTTTGTGATGCTCTCTCCACCTACCTGTTTGCTTCATTGTCTTTAGGCGATGTGCCCAATTTCACATACTTTGGCTTCTCGTCCAAGCGCAATTCGGTGGTCGATCCCTAAGAAGGTTATATTGCTTCTGAACTGTCATAAGCTATTCATTCATATCATATCATATTCTTCAACAAGTTCATAGGAGTTTACAACATAAAACGTAAGCCTGCGACCGCATGTGTAGTATTAACAGACCGATGCAGCACAACCTAGACAACTGAACATGACAGTAGAACCAAGATGCGTCGACATTGAAAGCAAGTAAGCACCAGATGACTGCCCGATGTTTCCCCGCGAGCACCTCACGATTCATCCATCTTCTGCGAAATTATCTTGCGCTCCAGCTGCATCGATCGAGAAGAACCCCATTAATCTTTCTTCATAGTTTTTTTTTTCTACTTCTTCTTCTTTTTTTTTAATAAAAATTGTCACGACTCTACTATATAAGATGATCACGCGTAGGATTGCAGGCAGTGAAGTTTATTGTTACATCGAGGATGATTGCCAACGCGTTCTTCGCAGCCTTGTACTCACGGTGGAGCCGTTCCACTGCCCAGATGCACCTTAATATATTCGGAGTTAAATGCATTAGAAGTCCATTGTACAATTACTACAATATCAATCAACCATAATAATTGTTAAATGGGTTGACTAAAGCAATTTATCATCTCTTTTTCCATGTAATAATTTCTCAACTCATGTTTTATCAATAAAAAAATTATATTTAAAATCATTTACTAATTAATACCAAATATAAAACTGGAATATGAGATTTATATCACATCAATATTCTATTTTTTATGCCAAACATAGTAAATTGTTTTGATGTGCACACACTTGGTAAATGAAGAATATGAATCATACCCGACTGAATTGGGAGTTAATAAATGATAATTGTTTTTCACAATTTAGAAAGATCATAATCTAAGATGTTACTGATGGACAAAGGGTACATCATAAATTGGCCCCAAGAATTAAATAAAAGTAGAAAATTCCACTCTTCATGGTAGAATATGATGATATTATGAATGGTTGATTAGAGAAAGTGTAACAAAAGAAAGTACACTAAGTTGTTGGCAAAAAAGGAAAAAAAAAACACAAGAAACAGTGAATTATATTAATTCTTACCCCTCCCTTGATTGATCATTTACAGCACTTGCCAGGTCAGCGCACCCCAGTGTGACGTTACGGAGACCAAGGCTGTAACAATAATTAAAATCATAAGAAGAATCCCTTTTTCTACATTAAATCAATTTTAGGATAAAATGATTAAATATTTATAGAAATCATTAAAAAATTAGCAAAAATTAATGTTCCTTTTTTCTAAAAATATATTCCGGGTAACTGTCAATGGTCTCGGATAGTTCTATGTTTATACAGTACAGCATATTCATTAAAATGCCTTTAAAACAATATACCTAACATAACACACATGGTAGATGAAATTAATGCGATATCGGAACGGGTTAGCTATGACATCGCTGAGAAATCGTGCAACACGTGCCATTAATCTTTGTCGACAAGCGTGTCGCGCCGCATTAGATCTACGGAAAGATACAGACTGATTCTGTCGAAATATTATTCTTCGGACACCGTAATAAGGAAAAGTGCGACAAGCATTATCGGTAGGACGCCAATGGTTTAACTTGGTAACGACATGCGAACAGATGTATTTTATGCATATGCGGAATTTCGAACTGGAAACGCGATTATCATCGATAAGCAGTGGCATTCCGATAATGCGTAAGCGTCAGTACCTTGAGCTACTTCCCTTGAGCTTTATGTTTAGCTCGGAAATGGCACGGTAGTTCAGGGCAGGACGATCGCTGCAAAGACAAAATGTACTCACAGTCAGGGACTCAGTCGGAGGCAAGTACCGAGCAATCTTCGGGTTCTAATAATTAACGCGAGGCGATGGAAGAAGAACTCGAGAGTATACATGGCCCCCTTGAGATCGCGGATAACGGTCTCTGTGTCGGAGATGAAGGTGGTGGCCGTGTCCAAGAAGAAGGTGGGGTTGTCGGACTCGTACTTGAGGTTGTAAGTGACGTTGAAGAACTCGTTCAAGATGCCCTAGACAGCAAGCATCGCATATTAGTACACGACAACAGATCATGCGATTTGTGGAGGACGACCCCGAAACTTGCAGATTACGCCGAGCCGTCTCGTATATCGCTAGTAAGGACTTGCCTTTCGTTGGAGGGAGCTCACGAGGCCGCCGAGTTTCCTGGTGAGAGCGTGGAGATCCTCGGTGGCAGCCATCCTCGTGGAGATTAATCGGAGGAGAGAGATCGGTCGAGGAGCTGGCTAGGGTTACGAACAAGAGACTGAACAAGAGAGAGAGAGAGAGAGAGAGAGAGAGAGAGGTGTGTATCGTGTGAATGCTGACTGAACCGACAGGGGTTTTGAATGGGGAGGTTAGAGACATCTCCCCAATTGCAGGTTCTCGAACGTAAGAAACGCGCAAACTACTCCGAAGAAGACAATTGAGTCTGGGAGTGGAGTGGGGATCGCCTCTGCGCTCGGGGAAAAACCGCAGGATAATTCTGTAAGTTTTACGGATGATACCGTTGCCCCCCCCACCCACCTCACACGGGACAGGAGCAATGATGATGAGCCAGACATTTATATTAATCATTGGGCCCAAAAGATAGCATGGGCCTCCTGAGCCATGGGCTCCCACCGAGCCCAGACCCAATGGGCCAAATGTTAAAAGCCTTCTCATTTAAGGGGAAGCCGACTCGAATAGCAAAGACAATTAATTAATCATCATTCACCTACAATAACGATAAATTTTAAAAGAAGCACACCTAGACCACTTAAAGGGACTCTTTTTTATCAACTAATAATAATAAATACACTCTTAAAAAATATATATTATGTTAAATAATCATATAATAGTGGAAGCCACCAACCCCCCCAGCACAGTGACACAGGAATCCCATTCATGTCTTTTTAACATGAGCCCTAGAGCGGACCGCCTGTCTATTTAACTGATAATATCCATCTGTGGAATGGGGCGGACCGTTCTTTGTCCACCAGATTCAATCACCAACTCTTGAGCAGAGTCGACTAAGCAAATTCGTCTATGAATAAGACTAACATCCCACAGTCAGACAACAATCACTTACACGACAGCTGAGTCTCGAACAATGAGCCCCACGAGTACTGAGTTCAGAAGTTTTACAGCCCGGGTTGCTGTGGGACACAAAAGGGCACACTCTCACGCTCGCTCGCTCGCTTTGTCCAGGACATCTTCAAAAGGAAAATCTCTTCCGGCATACATACTTCCATTGCTTGGCAGAATGTCTGAGTGAGGTTTCAGCTCATTCGCTCAAAAGTCTCCTGTACTCTTCAAGCAGGTTTGGAATGTCAGCCATGCGGAGCTGTGAGAGCAAATCATGCCGTTAAGATTTGGAAGATGTAGGTATACAATATAGGGGATATAAAGACTACCCTGCTTCATGTCAAATATCAAAAATCTCGCCAACTCAAGACAGCTATCTACAACTTGGGATTGATAGCCTAAACATAGCAATGCTTTTGACATATTCTTTTTTCTTTATCTTATTTATGGCAAAAGTGAATTAATATGTAACTAAAATGTCAGAACTAGCAGTTACCTGCGATACACCTTTCAAATGATAGTATCGATGCGCTTCCATCCCCTGTAAATAAGACTCGATCCTTTGTGGATCCAATCCATCTCTTGCTCTACATGAATGAAATTCCAATAAGAGCAAGTAAAAAACAATGGTTGCACAGAATGAAAGAAAAAACTTTTGATCATAACATTAACTACAGTGCTCCAGCGCACTTGATGTAGTCATCTGGAAGTGGATGATAACTTAATGAGATCAATAATCCTTACAATTGATGGAGAATCATGCGTTGATAATCACGAAGTAAGGGCCCGAGCTCCTTTAGACGTATAGCTTTAGGGTCCACATTCTTCCAATGATCACGAAGTGCCCTTTTCGGGTCCTGTTCAACTAGTAAACATTGTTCATCAACCCTCATGTAAACATATAAAAGATTTCCAGAATTGTCATGTTAGAAGGGGACCTTTTTGCTGTTTGATTTTCCTTCAATCAATCTTGACGCTAGTTCAGAGAACTCTTTATCTTCCAACTCAGCTACAATTTGAGGACCCGAACTAGAGAGAGAAGCAGATATCTCCAATTGCTTTCGCAGTTCCAGGATTGCACCTTCTTCTCCTTGTTTTTCCTATTTAGGATCAAGTTTCAATCAAAATCAAGCACAAAAAGACTAAACGGCCACCTCAGATCAAGTTTAATCATCAGAATGGTAATTCCCCAAGCAAACCAAAATTTGCAACTATGAATTTAACAAATTGCAGGAGGATGAACATTACCATGTATACATTGTATATTGAATTCTAATTAGGATATATTTTCAAGTATGACATAGTAATTGGCAAGGTCAGTATTATCTTTGGTAAAACAAGATAAGGTTCACTGACATACCTCCTGACTTGATAAATCATTATTGTTCATCGTTGCTAAATCCTTATCTTCAGGGACATTTTGAGATGGTGATTCAGCAGGCCTTTTTGCAATTGGATCGCCTATAAGGAACACTTTTGCCAAATTAAAAGTACATTCCAAACCATAACAAGAATTTAACCATAAAGTGTGTGCTTATAATCTGTTGGAATGGAAAAATGGCTTCACTGTTTCACTGTGAATAGTTCTACATCTTATCCATTTCATTACCATCCAGAACCAGCCACCACAAATCACCAAATGTTGTTTTCCCATTGAAACCACCAAATAACAGATGCCGGGAACCAACTGATGTCATAGAGTGATATGCACGAGCTGGGGGGGGCTCATTGTTGATAGGCAATCGCTTCCACTGTGCAGACACTTCAAGAACAGGGTAAAAAACATTGAGTGGACAATCACTGGGAAACAGCATAAATCTTGTATTTCATAGGTCAACAGTTCTGCCAGCTGTGATTAGACCATTACCATGAAATAAAATTTTTAGATTACCGTCTTACTAAGGATATACATGTTATTTGAGAATTCAAGATATCATAGAAGTGCAACATAGACATTCTAGAAATCTAGAGTGATCCAACAAGAAACTGCGAGCTTACCCCTATCCAGGATAATACAGTCATTATAAAAAATATCATATCGGCTTAGCCAACCACCAGTTCCATGCCCTCCGAATAACAAGAGCTGCAAAGAGAACAAGGACTTGTTAAAGAGAGATCATCAGACCCAAAGGTTTCAGATGAACATGGGGCATCACCGAAAGTTTTATTAAAGAAAGAAAATAGAAAGCTAAAATTAAACTCTCTTTTAGCATTAAAATGAAGAACAAAAACAAGGGTAGGAGCTCCACTCATTCAAACATCACTACTATAAAATTCATCCTTAGCCTCAACTGCAAAAGCTAACAAAATCAGAAGTTGAAGCCCAAAAAAAACCCAGAGATAAATTACGTAAAGCCCTCCAGACGTGATAGTGTGGCCACAGCGGGCTGAAGGAGATTGGCCAGGAAGCTTTAGTTGTGTCCACCCAGGTGTTTCATTCTCTTCCTTCCACAACAAATTCAAAGAAGAAACTCAGCTGTGGAAAAATGATCACAGATTGGAACTACATGAACTTGTATATTTATATACAAGAAATCCATAAGCAACCTCCATCAATCAGTCCTTTAAGAGCCCACAAATCACCCATGATTGGCCCACCACCTCCTGTCAAAAGTAAAATAATTCATGTTGCTGAAGCAAGATATATAATCATATGGACAGGAAAAGCAGGATTTTCTACCATTTATCTCGGAAATGGTAGCTATTTCCCCAATGTCCTTTTCTACCCATCATTACCAAGTTGAAATCATTACGAGAAATTGTGCATTTTACCCCCCAATATAAGAGTTTACCTATTCTTGGCTTCACTCAGGAAGCCTCATGAAATCCAGGTTAAATTAAAATAAATTCCTAGACAATTTAATGTAAAGAGACGTGGAACATGACCACAAGGAGATGCTATGACAAAGAGTAATTCATATGATCCATTTCCAAACACCACTATGCTTTAAAAAAATTGGAAGAGTATCATGCAGTATTGTGGGATCAGCAAGTACAAATCTACCAGTAACAAAACCTGCATTTTCATGTTACCTCTGCCCCCATATACTAGTAAACGTTTCTCAAGCATAGTAGCTGTATGGCCACATCTAGGAGGTGGTAATGATCCAGTCACTGACAGCTCCATCCACTCCAGTGAGACTGTTCAAAGCAATACAACCACATTACAGTTTAGCTCCATAAAATGAATTAAAAGTTGAATTTATAGATTCTATATGTGGCACTATGAGCAAGGAAATTACTCGTGTCCAAGACATACACATCTGATAACCATTTTTTACCATCCCATCCACCATACCTGCACAAAAATCTTTAATATCACTCATTAAGATTGCACAGTCATCTACACCCAAACATATCATAGTTAAACTCACATAACAATTTTTTGGTTGCCAATTGCCGCAGCAGCAGCGAAATCCCTTGGTGAAGGCAAATCACCAAAGCTCGTCAGCTCTGTCCATTGCCATATGTCTGGAATAGGTAGAAAGTCAAATGATGTTCAATATCAACAAATGAATGTCTTGCTAAGAAAAAATATAAAAAATATACCCATATATTGAAGAACTTACCAGTATCAAGAACCCAGAAATCACCCAATCTGAAAGTTAATGCCATAAAGATAATCAGATACATGACATTGTAAAATGAAGACATATACTTTAGCAACAGTTAGAAGATTGCTACCTACCTTTCGCTACCACGGCGTCCACCAAAGATGAACATATGACAATCAATTGAAACAGAAACATGAAATGCTCGAGCACTAGGACCAATTTGCCCGTCGGCCCCACTTCCAGTGCACTCAGGTTGAAACCATACTTTGTTCTCTGAGTTGGTCAGAATGGAAAACTGTAAATATTATCACTCTCAACTTGAGAATTCTTTTTGCCATCACATGACGCTCCTCTTTGGGACAAAAAACAATGTCGGAATGCCAATAAAGGCCAAAAGCAGAGTCATATTGTTATGGTTATTTCTCTGACTAAATTGTAAGAGGGAGAAGTTCTGAAATTAAGTCAAATTTCCACAGTCTTTGATTGGAAAACCACTATTCCCTTCAATATGTGGAAACTGAACTTTGATGTGCACTGTACATATCAATCTTGAGAAACAAATCCCACTGAATTCCTAAACTGTGACTAGATTAAATTTGAAATATCAAGGAGCCACAGAGCAGGAGTCCTCGATGCAGATGGACAAACATATACAAAGCAAGCATGATGCAACTGACAGTACACAGCGTAAAGAAATAATTCAAAACCATAATATTTGAGGCAAAAAAGGGCCCAAAAGTTGTCGTGGAAGCTGAATTTAAACATGGAAAGAGAACAAGGAAAAGCAAAGAAAATAAAACTGAAGACGGTTCAAGAAATCTAATGCAATTCTGTAGGTGCCCAAGGAAATACTATCAGACGCCTCAAGCTGATCAATAGATACAAAAATGCAAGTAATGGCATTAGTTGCGCGGTCAAAATGGACAAAAAAGTTTAGAAGTCAGAGATTGGTGACAAACAAGAGAAAAATTCTGAACAATCATATGAGCCGATGAGGACTAGGAGCTAGCTGAATAAGTCAATGAACGGTCCGGCTATAATTGATCGACGGAACAAAAAAAGAGACCAAGATGTGGAAAGCCTACCGATATCGTACACGAAGATATCATTGAGGAATCGCTTATCGATGATACCGCCGAACACGATCACCTTCGACTTGCCGATGTTGACCGCAGTGTGACCGCTGCAAAAAGAAAGCTGATTAGCATCGATCGACAGAACATGATCCGTATTGAGCAACTGTCCGGGCTCTCGGAGAAGCAGCTCAATGCGAGAGAGAGGAGTACCTGCGAGGCGGAGGCAGGGAGCCGCTGAAATCGGAGGAAGAAGCTCGAATCCAGTAGTACATCATCCTCTTTGTCTCACATACACAATCTGCGACGTGATGGAAGGTCTGATTTCTCTCGGAGAGAGAGAGCTAGAGATCAGCGCCTGCTAGTATGATTGTTGGGGAAGGCCATCGCCGCCGGCGAGAAAGAAATCACCGGCCGCGCCCGGAGCCTCCTGGGTGGGGCAAACCGAAAATCGAATTGCTCGACGGCTCGACCGAACCGCGAAACTAATCGAAACCGATTTTCTCATAATATAATTTTCTTGATAAGAATATGTTTCAGTTAATTACGTGATCATATATAAGTATGATTAATCCCACTGAACTAGTTTTCTGAATGGCGATCGGATAAAATGAAAAGTGAAAATAAAAATAAAAATGATGCCTTGAACCAAAAACTTCACCTTTTATAAGGATAAACCGAGTACAACTAAGATTAGAGACCTTAAGCCTCATGAAACCGGGACACCCGGTTCAATCTGCCTTAGAATAAGATGTCTGAATCGGGTAAAAGAATTTGACCCGAACCCAACACTACTGTCGTATAAGCGCGTCTTGGGTGCGCTTGGGCCTACCTTTTGGTTCGTAACCTCAATGGCTAGGCTTGCACATGGAGAATCGAAGAACCAGGATTGAATTGTGAACTGAACAAACTAAACCTAAAAAAATTGGTTTGAGATGAACCTACTTTTATATGTTGAAATTTTTTAAGGTGAAATGGTACGATTAGTTGCTAAATTTAAATGTTCGATTAACCGATTCGAACTGTGAACCATATTTTAAAAACATATTATAAATATAATAAAAATACAATATAAAATATATTAGAAATATTTTTTAAAATTTTTAAAATATTACATATGGGTAATTTTAATATTATATATGATATTTTACACGGTTTCATACTAAATTTTATTTTATATAAGTCAATTAATCTTAATATTATATATTTAATTTATTCTTAATTAAAAATTTTATAATTTTAATATTTTCCATTTTGTTGTTTTTATGATTTTTTTCTTTTTTTTGTGTTTCCATATAATTTTTCTTTGTTTTTATTTAGCTTATATCCAGTTTGTTAATTTTAATATTTTTTAAAAACGATTCAAACAAATTAACTGAACTATGTAACTAACTTTAAATAATTTGATTCGATGATTATGTAATAGTTATAGTTCGGAGGTATAGTATATGAACTAAATCAAATCACTTAAATGTTCAACAAGATTCGGTTTAGTTTAACAAATCGAACCGAACCATGAGCATCCCTATTAGTAGTAGTGGCCCACAATATTCATATTCTCACCGGTAAGTAATACTACATTAATAAACATGAATTGATTGAACCTATTCAACACCACAAACGTGGCTTAGAGCCGACTATTTCGTGCATAAAAACTAATGGTTTTCCATATCGAGCGCCACACAAACAACGTGTGGCAGTTATGAATGCCAGCGCCTTAGTTCCATCATCATTACCCAGCCACATCTTTGTGGACGGATGTTAGCACTAATAATGAGTTGCTAAATTACATGAATGCAGCCAAATTGACATGTGTATATATATATATATATATGTTAATTTACGAGAGTGTTGTTGGCTGATATGATTCAACGTATATTTTTATGAATATAAGTTTTTTTTCGAATAAGATTTTAATTATATAAATATGAGAATTTTATACATTTTTATTTTTTTAATATTAGATAGTGAATATGAGGGGAAAAAACACAGCTTAGTTATGCCACCTCATTCCTCCATGTTTATGTCCAATAATCAAGTGACAATCATCATGGTTACTTGCCACGTGTAAAGTAAAAGTATTGGCCCATCTCCATGATGCGAGGTTCCATCATTAGATGATCAGTCCTCACCCTACGCCCACCGCATTCTTGAAAATGGGGAAATGGAGTTGGCTGTGTTGATTTAACACAAATCTTCAGTTCATGCCTGGGCTCTTGCGTACAGAATTCTGATTGTAGAGTCACCACGCACATCCGTTTGCAATCTCTGTTTGCAATCGTCAGCAAAGTTTTGTTTCCCGGATGTGTTCCACTTGAAAATCCATATGGGGGGAGGAGGGTCTTCATAGTCAACGCCGGTCAGACTCGACTACCGACATCCACCACCACCACCACCACCACATGGCACGGGAAAGCTGTACAGTGTTCTTCGGAGTGAAATCTACGCCAGAGAAACCGACGACATTGGGGACGGAAAAATCTGATAAGATGAGAGATGGAGATGCCCGTTCAGGGGGACATCGAGAAACTGTCAAAGGAAACAGTGATAAGTTTTCCCAAAACTAACATGAATGAATGAGTTGGATTGATTGAATATTTTATTAAAGTTTTACAAAGAAGAAAAATTGCATAATTCAGAGAATTCATTTTTTGAATATGGAACGGTGACTGAAAAAACAATTCTTCCGAGCATCCATTTTTCCAATGGCCCCATCATGTCCACCCAAGTGGGTCTCTCCTGAAAGGAGAAGCTTCTTTGCCCATTCCCAACGGAGCCAATTCATACTAATCCTCGAAGGCAACAAGCAGTGAAAGTAAAAGTCTCCTCTGCTGACTCTTAGATACAAAGCAAATAAAGGACAGAGCTTGTCTGCTCCTCTTCTCCTCTTTTCCCACCCCAAATCTCCTTGCTTCTGGCAAGTACTCACCTTCTGCCCTCTCTCTCTCTCTGCATCTTTTGAAAGTTCTTTCTTGGGTCCTGTCTTTGGTGTGCGAGATTCTTGTTTTGATCAAAGGGCTGATTTTGAGGAGTTACAGTGTCTCAGGAGCTGGGATTTAGCTGAGTCCTTGGCGGTGTTAGGTTTTGATCTACTGTCTGAAGATGCAGAATAGTGATCAAGATGAGCGGTAACGATCCCACCTGATCTTTTCCAACCAAGATTCATGTTGATTCCTAATGCTATGATCGTGAATCTCATTAGCAGTTTGATAATGTTTTTAGCTTGTGGGTATTTCTCAGGCAATGTCATTTCGTTACCCTAGATCCTTTACCTCTCTAGGGCATCTTTGGTTATGGATGAAAAACAGTTAGGTATTTCTAAAAAGTTTCACTTTTCGTCGCAGAGTACACCTAGTGATAAAATTGAGTTAGGAGAGTTTCAACGGTTATTCGATGCGGTCAATTGACTTCTCATAGTAATGATATCAAAATCTGATGGTCTGGCTAGATTTGTTCCCCAAAAATGATTGATCTGACAGCATGTTTTCAGAATCAAGTGTAGGGAGTTGCTGATATGCATTTCTAGGCACAGTATGTTCAGGATTGTGTCTGAAATATTACTTTGAAAGCAACACTAATGACTATAATTTAGTAAAATATAGACACATCCAATGATCAGTGACAGGAGCTGCTAGTGGTGGTGATAGGGGAGGTTCTTTGTTGAAAAAGCTCATCCATAGATGCCCATTTTTATTTCCTTGTTTGGTAGGAGGCCCAAAGTTAAGCTAGATTCTATCATAAGTATTGGTTTCATTGTCATTTTATAATATTTTGGATGTATAACTTCAGAAAGAGTCCAGGGACATACAGGTTATGATACTTAGTTGCAATATTTGTAGTCACTTTGTTGGTTAGTATCTGGAAGTTTTATGGGTTTTTATGTCTCTTAATTAATCAATAGTCTACTCCTAATCTTCTCTTTCCCCTTTCAGTTCTTTTCACTTACTTCTTTGCGTGTGTCAAACAAGTAGTACAGATTACGCCTCTTGAGTATCTATGTCCCTAGCATCCTACACCCACTTCTTTGATTGACATTAATAATCATGTGAACTTTATTTTACAGTGCCACTATATAGCACTTTAAGTGGTAATGTTCGAGCTTTAGGATTTTTTAATTGTTTTCTTTTCCTTTACTAGGAAGATAGTGAGACAGAGACTGTAAACTGCTTTGAACTAGCAATCCTCCATCTTGTTAACTTTTTGGCAAATGCTTTCCCTGACACTCCCTTCATAGTACATATTGCAAAATCGCAAGTTTCCTGTGCTTCAACCTGCTCTTATCCCCTTAAACTGCTCCTTTAATGCTTGAGTTTCTAGTTAGCCATCTTTCTGGTTGATATCTACATGCTTGGGGACACTGAGATAACTGGAGCTGATGCTTGTTTCGTTCTTTCTTTGTATTAACCCAGAAGCATGGGTATTGAAGATACATCAGTGACCATAGAATTTCTCCGGGCAAGGCTATTGTCAGAGAGATCTGTGTCAAAATCAGCAAGGCAGAGAGCCGATGAATTGGCAGAAAGGGTTAGTTTAAAAAACTTCCTATTTTGCTACCATATGAAAGAAGATGATAAATAAATGAAACCTTCTGTGTTTGTGCAATTTCTAAAATGCAACCTGTGTGTCACCTACACATACTATTTGAAGTTTGTCCAGAGGATCTCTCCTCAATGCATTGCTAATTAGGGTCATGGAAGATTATCAATAATTTTAATTTGGACTAGTTGGTTGTGCAGAAAGGAAGGCTGACCATAAATCATGCATGAAAGAACAGGCAATAGATAATATTCAAGTTCAAGTTCTCTTCCTCTAATAATTCACACTTGCAGTCTTTCTGTCCTCATCTGAACTAGGTAGCAGGGCTGGAAGAACAATTGAGGATTGTGTCTGTCCAGAGAAAGAAGGCTGAGCAAGCAGCAGCAGATGTTCTTGCAATACTGGAGACTCGTGGGATCAGTGATGTTTCTGACTCATACTATTCGAGCTCTGATCAAGAAGTGACTCCACGTGTACAGAAACTGAGGGGCAGTGATTCAAAGAAAGCTGAGGGCTCTGCTAACTCGGGAGAGAGGGAGAGCGAATTAGAGAAATTATTAGGTCCCGAGCTTGAACCTTCAGCAGCATCAAGTAGACACTTACCCTGGAAGGGCCGACGGGATCCTTCACATTCTATCGAGAAGTTCAAGGATTCTCCAACCAGAAGAAGGGGCAGTTTCGCATCTGTCAGCTCATTTTCAAGACAGCAGCTGGGTAAATCGTGCCGCCAGATAAAGAGAAGGGACCAAAGGTCATTTGTCTCTCAACACTCTAAATTTCCTTTTAGCCATCATATTCATGTTGTTCCAAATCTTGCCAGAGCATTAGGGAGTCTCTTGGGTGAAGCTAAGTTGAGCCCTGTATTGCCAGGCTCAAGCCTGACTCGACTGGATGAACTTGATCTCAGTTTACCTGCCTGTGCTGTGATTATTTTCTTAAAGGCTTGAGCTCAATGTCTAGGCTTTCTCTGATAACACAAGCTGTGGCTCAAAATTTCCTAGCTTGACTTGAGCTCAAGAAGTAAAATAAGTTGAAATAGGGGTGTATCTGTAACTCTGGAAAAGTAATTTGATCAGTTAGGCTCATCTGCATCTCAAGCCTAACATTGCTGGCCTTAGTTCAGGCATATAATAAAATCGAGTTGGGCTCATATCACACCAAGAAGCTTCTGGATTGCAGTTCACCTATGGGAGCCTTGTCTAACATCTATCTCATTCTTCATATTACCAGATCAGAAGCCACCACTGACCTTGAAGACGACTCTTCTCTTAAGGCCGATTCTCGGAATAACAGAGGTGAGTCTGATACAGGGGTGGAGAGCTCAGGAGTTGACTCAGGACCTAAGAAAGAGAAGACTTCACTTGAGGCCGTGGTCTCAAGTCAGTTGAGAGGTGAGTTTGGAGTGGAGAGAGATATGGAAAGGGCACTGGAGCATCAAGCCCAACTAATAGGCCAATACAAGGACATGGAAAAGGAACAGAGAGAGTGGGAGGAGAAGTATCGAGAAAATAACAGCAGTGCAGTGGTATGCTCTAACCAGCCCAAACTTTTCTGTTCTTCCCCCCTTACGTCTAAATTATTATTGTCTTCAGTAAAGTGTGGGGTAGTCTGTGAATGTAACCCAAGGACTGACTGACGACATATAGCTCTTTGGTACAATGGAAAAAATGGGCACTCAGTTCCGTGTCATTATAATTGTCTCTACATATTGGTTTTCTCCCCATTTTGTTGGGTCTAAAGATGATCTGTCATGGAATTTCAGGAGTCCTGTGATCCTGGGAGCAACTCAGATATCACAGAAGAGAGGGATGAGATCAAGTCTGAGTCTCCATCTTCTTATCAGAGAGTTACACCACCCCAAGATCCCAAGTCAGAACTGAAACTCCATTCAACATGTAGTGACTTCTCTGAGACCCATGTCCCCGACAGTTTCATTGAAACTTTGCGAGGAGATCAAAAGGCCCATCTTCAAGTTCAAGAGGTACCCACATCTTCACCTCTTCACAATCCCACAAAGAAGATATCAGAATCTCTTGACTTAGATGGTCCAAGAAAGCATCAGAACCCTGAGAAAAACTCAGCATTGAAATCTGAAACTTCTGGGAAGCAAGTCAAGACTTACGCCCTGGTGCCCCATCAGACCTCTGGCCAAGTGGGTAATATGCTTGACAGGCTTCAACAGGCTAAATTGCTGCTACAAAGGGAAATAACCCGAGTTCCGTCTAATGGGCTCGATTTTGCAGTTAAAGCTATTGAACCCTCTTTTTATCATCCTGGACCCACTGCTAAAGTAGACATTCCTGGTGGATGCCCTGGACTTTTCCGGCTCCCTACAGATTTCTCATCAGAAGCTGCCAACCGTAACTTCCCATTTTTTGGTTCAAGTTCAAGCATGGGTTCAAGATTAAGTTTGATGGGCTTCTCCCATGAGAATGGAGCGCTGTTAACTACGGAAGACCGATTAAGCAGTGGTCATGACACAGAGAGTAGGCCTGCTAGCTTACCTATGGAGAATAGATTTTTCGCAAACCAGTTCATGAACTCAGCATCAAGAGCTGTTCCTGAAAATCCAAGATTCGATCCTGTGCTACCCACTATGTTCACCTCGAACCTGCAGTATCCTTCCCAACCTGACCTGTTACCAAGGTTGCCTTCAAATGGAGGATATTTCCCGAGGCTGAATTCAAACGTTCTATCTGCAGTACCACCCTCAAATAATTTCCTCTTCCACAGTGATACAAGTGATCGGAAAATGGTGTATAGATAGGCTATGTAGTTCATGCTTGAGTCATGGAAACAATGTACCTTGTACTAGATTAAGACATGCTTGAATCTGCATATCAAGTGTGAGCTCGAGAATTTTACGTTACTCGGGAGGTTAGACCTTTGTATCCATTTTGCTAAGTTGATAAGATGCAGTTGTCTTTTGAAAAATAGAGGACCCCCGTTTCCAGGCAATTCTGTTCTCATTAACAAGAATAAGTGGATAGGTTCATGCAACATGAGGGAGTAGATTCAGTTGATCTTCAAGGCACGGAATGATAGGCTGCGCTCACACATGAGACAGATCGCTGGTGAGTTTCGCCTTTATATCCTTAGCCTTCGTCAGTGGACTTGCTCTGTCAGTTTACGGAGCTGGGTCAAGCATCGAGTAGGTCGAGTTTGTTCATCGTTTTAACTGGGATACGACTTACTAATTATTAGGTAAATACACTCCCTCTTCATCTTTCCTCTCAGTTGGTGCCCGTGGTAACTCTTCCGACTCCTAAAGGTTCATCTGCTGTTCCCATCAGCATCAGTGAACGTAATACAAATTTACAGCATGCCGAGTCTCGCTTTATTGACTAAACCTTTGGGGGTGCAGTAGCGATCACTAGATGCCGACAAAGGGTTGGAGAAATTTTGTCCATATGAGTAGTAACCATTGATTGGATCCACTTTCCATGGAAGAAGGTCCTTTTGACATTGCAAAACAATCATGATATGGATCAGTATAGGGAAATTGTCTTTCACTGGCTACTATAGCCACTTCCATCACGGACGGATATATTAACCAATGACTGACGTTTACAATTCGGTACCAACTTCACTTTCCTCAGCATCAAAATCTTCCCTTCTTAAGTAAAAAAAAACGGTCGTTTTGACATCCACTCTTCTTGTTCTATCAGTTTCTCCCGAGTTTTTCATGGTAAGTAAGAAGGTATATGTGTAATAAGTAAATGAATCACCAGAATCACTACAGTGGCCCCGCGAACTCGAAATAGATGAAATCGCATGGTAAGATTCCAAGTAAGAAGCTATGGCATCGAATTCATTTGCATAACTTTACCACTACCACATGGCCTCTTGGATAAAGATGTTAAACGGGATTAGGTTGGTCCGAAACCGGCCCCAACTGCTCCCAAATCAACCTATAACTGCTCTTATTGGGTTGAATGGCGGTTATGAGCCTAATACAATAAATAAACACATTGAATTGGAATTGTCTCGGCATGTTTTCTCATTAAACCAACCCAAAACCATTGCAAAACTAGCACGGACCGCCAAAACCTTACAAATAAACTGCTAAATTTTGTCAGATTAATTTAAATTTTTTTTAAAAATATTCACTTTAAATAATTTAAAAAGAAAAAAGATGAACCGTCAACGTAGTTAAACCTATCCAAACCGTTTCATATATATGAACTGTTTCGGGCCGATTCATATATATCTAAACCGTGACTCATAATCAAATCAGTCCGTTAAGTAATAGAATGAATCGTAATCGGACCAAATAATTTTATACCCGTTTTAAACCACTCCGGACCACTTGTTGTTACATGTTTGCTCTTGGATCTGACCATGACTCTCCTTGATGCTTTAGTGAATTAAATTGTATACGCTTATAGAATTTATTTTATCTAATATATATATATATATATATATATTTCGCATATTTTGAATGTAAGTTGTTCACATCGGAGACTCCTTTCCAGCCGTGGCGTATGCCCCAGCATCACGGCAGATCCTCGAGCACGGTGGCGAATCTCAAGCAAAAGATGAACAATACACAGAGCTTCATCTGTACGCCGAAGGAAGCAGAAACGAATGGTACGGACGTAGCTCCATCGATAGGGGTGGAATCCAGGCCCACGATTCTCCTCGTGTAAGGAGTATTTTTTTTTTTTTTCTGTCACATGGGCGACTTGGTCGAACAGGAAATTTTAATCATGGTCGGATGTCCATTTTTTAGGGCATATTTCCCTATTTGATTATGAGCACTTTCTGTTTTCCTTCCTTCTACCGTGCGACATCTTTATGAGCTGTGGACATATGGACCATAGTTTTTAAAATCGGACCGGGCCGGGAATCGGTGTAGGTATGGGTTGGACCGGGATTCAATAGATCGAACGGTATATTTAATAAATAATATTACTAATAAATTTACATAATATCATAATTTAAAAATGATTTATAATAAAAAATATTAATATAACCATTATATTAAACAAAAGTTTAATATAAAATATAAATATAAGTTTAGTATATAAAATATGTATATTATAACATGTTTTATTTTTTTAATTTTAAGTTGGCCAGTTTTCTCACGAGTTCAATTAGATTCATCAGTCGGACTAGGAATCGGCTGATTCAATTGAAAATTTTCTCTTTGAATGTGCAATTGGATTTTTTCAAGGAACCGGACCGGGTGAGTGACCGGTTCATAGTCGAACCAACTAGCCCGGTCCGATTTTTAAAACTATGATATGGACAGTGGACCACCAGCGGAACCTAGAAAACAGTGGGCAGTCATAGCGTTGATTTTTGTGTCTGTATTCCGGTTTTCAAAGAAAAAAATTGGTAATCATAAGGGTTAAAAAATACAATAAAATTAAGATAATACGTGAGATTTATTTATGAGAGTGCAACATGTTGACGTGCGTAAAATAAAAAAAAAATGTGTTTGACTTACAAGAATGTGAAGGAGCAGGCGTACATACCCAAGTACCCAACTAAAATATATTATTTCTATTTTATTTTATTTTTATAAACCAACTTCCATTTGGAGTCCCACGAGTTTTGACAAATACAGTTTGAACCGGATCGATCCACTTATGGGGTAAAACTATCAAAATATAAATTTCTTGCACTTGCAAGAGTCAAAATTGAGATCTTACATTATGGGAAAAGATGTTGAATCGTCTTAATAAAATTATGCAAGTTATTTTATAAAAATAAATAAATTTAATAAGCAAGTAAGTTGCCTTTTTTCCTTTGGTGAATGTATCCGCGTGTATAAATCATACCAATTTTTTAAATAAGAGAAACATACCTTAAAAATTTAAGATCCAAGTGGTCCTCTCGAGAGTGATATGGTAACATAATTCTCTCTTCCAAAAAATTCCAAAACTCAAAGGGTCCAGTGAGCCACATCAAGCTTGAAGGTGACATCCACTACTTGCTGGTGATGGAGCAACAGATGATGTGGGTAAGAGTGATAAATACTTGGCATGAGTGGGAAAAAAATACAAAAGTAAATTAAATAAAAAGAAGAAGAAGAGGACTTGTGTTAATTTAATTAGTAAATTCAAACTTTTTTTCACTCAAATTAATATTAAAGATTGGGGAACCAATAATCATTGCACTTATTTTTAATTATGCGTTAAGTTCATTAAATATAATTTAATTAGGTCAAGTTGGATCATTAAAAAAAAGGACTCTCAATTATAAATTATAATTTATATACCTTTGGATCAAATATGTACATTGTTCTCTCTTGATGATTCTTTTTATCAACTATGCACAACCAATATTTTTCTTCTATTTTTGGAGGATGAGGGATAAATAACTACAAATTTAACTTTCTTCGTATTTAATTTATTAAAAAATTAGTACGAGTCAAACACCTTTTTTTACTTATGTCTGGACAAGAGAAAGCAAGTAACCACAAATTTGACTTTCTGTGTGCTCTGGCTTTACTAAAAAGTAACCACGAGTCGAATATTTTTCTTGTATACTCGGTTACAATTGACTATACTCAAGCCTAGCAAAGTGAGAACTCACATAGAGACCGGCTCTAGTACCATATTAAAATTTCTATTGGTCCGATTAAAAGCTCGGATCCACATCCAATTCCAAAATGCTTAAACTGATAAATCGATGAAGTCAAGCATCGTATGTTCTCGGAGCATTCATGTGACTCCTCTACATGGGATCATGTTTCTCAATTGAATACAAACCCGATAATTTATTTAAAAGAAAGAGTATGGAAGTAGGCCTACTCTAATGTGAACTTTACTAACTAAAACCGTGGATTAGTGTATTCTCTTTGCATAACAAAATGTCATCAAAAAATGTCACTATCGTTAAATTACTTGATTATCCTGGAGATTATGGGTTACTTCTACCCTTATAAAATTTGCCGTTTTTATTGAGCTTTCTTTTTCTAATTATGTAATCATTAATTCCTAAAAAATTTGTAGCGTAAAAATGTAAAAAAAAGATTTTAACAAAATATTAATAATTAACTCATAATTAATCAAAGAATAGTTAAATGATATTATAACAGTGAAAAAGGTAGAGCGAGAAAATAACTTAACAATAGAATGAAAGTAGATATGGTAAAATTTGGTACGACCTGAAAATATCCGAATTAGTGTTTTGAGACGACTAATGCAGCCTGAAAAAATT
This sequence comes from Sonneratia caseolaris, assembly GCA_900006705.1. Lineage (NCBI taxonomy): Eukaryota > Viridiplantae > Streptophyta > Magnoliopsida > Myrtales > Lythraceae > Sonneratia > Sonneratia caseolaris. The sequence goes on from CXYZ01007957.1 coordinate 871,297, forward strand.
GTGTCGGCTCCTAAGTGTGGAAATAAATTTTACAATAAAAAATAAATTATGAGAAATTTTTTTAAAAATAATTAATTATACCATACAAATTTATTTTAAAAAAATAATTATTTAGCGTTTTGACAATTCGAAGTACAAAATCTTTATGTGTTTGGACCAAGGATTTTGGGTCATCTGACACAGTGGACCATCACCTTGTGCCAATCCGAATTGGGAGATCTGCTCTAGCTCTAAATAGAAGATGAAAATGGGCGATAGAAAATGAAGAGTTGGTAGCCACGTAGGCATATGAATTCAAAGGGGCGTTTTGAGAAAGTGAAAGTGAAAGTGAAATATGTGTGGAAGCAACAAGACCCACGTTTCCACCACCTTCTTTTTCTTTTTCCTTTTATTTTCATTTCTATTTTACAAAAAATAAAAGAAAAAGGAACTTGTACGCTCTTTTTGTTTTTATCCTAAAAAAATTATTTTTAATGAGAAATCAATAATTACCGTGACAAATAATATTTTCCAGTAGTTATCCGAGTGGTCGAAACCCCTACCCCTTAATGTGATACAATTTGGTTGTGCCATCCACCTTACCGTCTCTGCGCATTGCAATTTCCATTTGAAAATTGAAATACGCGAAATCGATGTCAGATCAGAATCTTATCTTATCGCAGGATTAACTGACAGAGAGTTGGGGGATTAGCATCACATCTCCGCCGCACATCGCGTCGGGGATCGCTTCCATCATGACCTTCCGATCGTGTTATGTGTCGATCCAATGGTGGAAGAGGGTCGTCTGCACAATGAGATCGTCTCACCGAAGAATTTCCCTTCTCCAATATTATATTTATTAAATATGGTGATTTTTTAAATTATTTAATTAGATATAAAATTTTACGAGTCAATTTCTTTAGTTTAATAATTATTATTTAATATTCCATCGCCATCCTTTCACCGAGCTATCCGAAGAACTCCGCCTTCCATTTTCGAGAAGCAGAGATCAATCGTCCGATCTAGATCTGATCTCTCTCTGTCTCTCTCCCCGCTCCCTCCCTCCTTCCCTCCCTCCTTCTGCTGCTGCTGAGAGTGCTTTGCTGTCATCTCATGGCTCCAATCCTCAGCTTACTGCCGCCTTCACTTACTGCGACTGCTCGATCCCTCCGCTGACGCGGCCTTCTTTCCGCATCAACCGTTGTCAGCTCGCGGCGATGCTCAGAAATTAAGCAGAACGAGCTCAGGGAAGAATGTCTCGCAGCTGCTGAGCGCCGCCGGACTTTTGGGAAGAAGAGGGGAGTTGGAAATCATTGTCCGAGAAAGAAGACGACGACGACGACGAAGAGGAGGAGGAGAAATGATGTCGTCTGGGATAAACCTGGTGATGACGGTGATAGGATTCGCGGTGAGCACGATGTTCATTGTGTTCATCTGCACGCGCCTCATCTGCGCGAGGATCCATCTCACTGCGTCCCGCCGCGCTTTCCACCTCGCCTCCCGATCCGATCTTAGCATTGTGAGTAGCGATCGTTCCGGAGAACGATCAATCTAAACCCAAATTTATCGCAGAACTTCTGTGGTTTGGTCTAAGCTCTTTTCGTTGTCTATTCACCCTCGAAACCTGTCTCTTGACATTCACGATATTGTCTGAGTGATTTCTAGCCATGAGTAACTTCTCCACATTTCTATAAAAAATTTCTGCTTCTAATTTAGTCCTGCTGTAGTGATGCTATTTTGCTAAAAAAGCGCCTTTCCTTTGGTGTCTCTCTCTCTCTCTCTCTCTTTTTGTCATTTATCACACAAAAGAAAAGCTTTTACAATGATTTCAATTTTTTTCCTCTGCTGGTTTCTGATTTTCTCACTTGGCCTTTTTGCCTTTTCTTCTGAGTCTGATTCAGGGGATTTTTGAGGGTCTTGTCAATTTACCGGCTGTATGGTGGTTTGGTCAGCTTCGATCAATTCCCACTGTTTTGGTCATCCTCTCGTTTCCCTCTTCATCATTTTCTTATTAATTCAGTATTCTCGTTTGTTTTGCCATTTACGCCCGTTGTGGAAATTTATTGTTTTTTGGTTCATCATCGGCAATCATGAATCATGTGCTGTTTCTTTCAGTATTTTGATATTTTCCTCTGAGATAATAGAGTAATTAAATCTTTGTAAGGTTATTACTATATATATTTTGTTTCTCCTTTTTTCTGTTGTTGGCCTCTCTCTGTGATGATGGACACCTCTTTTACTTTTCATGCCATGGCGCTATCCTTTCTCACTTATTTTTCATCACTAAACTGAAGAATCATAAAAAGGAGAGAAGTGCGCCACTTTTATCCTCTTTAAGCTCAAATATAGTTAAATGAAGCTTCTAGCTTCAACAATAGCATTTCAGAGTATTATTTATTGAACGCGGTTTTTGATAATTTTATATCTTTTGGTTTTTCTTCTGCTTACAGATGGAACGAGGTTTACGTGGTCTGGAGCCTGTAGTAGTATCCAACTTCCCAACAAAGAAATATGGTGACGAGTTTTCTACTATTGATGATACTCAGTAAGTGCCTTTTAGCCTTAGTTTTATCTGTGCGTAATGACACAATCTTCACAAATGCATTCTCATTTTTCGCCCCTATTACGTTTGTCCATGTTGGTGTGGAGAATGTAGATTTGTTAATTGTCATTATTGTGTATCTTAAACAATTCATTATGTTGCTCTTACATACAAGAGGACAGCACTCTATCATGCTCGTGCTTGAATGTTGTTTTGGCAGATGATACCTTTCGCTTTTGTGGTGGGGTTTGGATACCTCTAGCATAAAATACTATACTGTTGCTTTTGGATGCACATCTTCTGTAAAGTGATTTCATGTGACTTCATAATATCTTACAAATTTTACCACCTGAGGTTGAATAAACAACCACTTAAGTCACCATTTCCACAGTGAGGCCAATACAGGATCTGACCGCATCTAACTGAAGGAAACTTTGCTTCTGTAACTTTTCGTGCATCCATATTTGTTGCTTGGTCTTTCTCAGTTTCTTCTTACACTGTCCATGGTGAAGTTAGAGCTCTTTATATGCATCCCTTCTCAAAAGATTAGATGGTTTCCTTATTAAGAGTGGCCACTAGTATTGTGTATGTGCCTCTTTGGCAACAACACAATTCCAGTTGCAGAATTCTTAGGATCATGCTATTCATGCAATTGCTATAGTGTCTGTGATAATCTATGCCTATGGTGCTGGAACTGCAAGGTTTTTGGACAAGGTTCTAAAACCCAAGTAAGGCTTTCTAAGCTGGGAAAAGGTGCTTTGCCCAATGTGTACAGATTGATGAATGTAATTTATTTGAAACTCTGTTGTAAGTCTTCATTGGTGTGAGGATATTGTGGGCAGAATATGTGGCAAGAAATTGTATCTCAACTGTAATTACTGAGCAATCTCTTCTGGAAGGACAGCCATGTATCTGATTGCAAAAATTCATTCAAATGCTAATCTCTTTTCTATGCATATGCATATGATATTAGATTTGCATTTGGGTACGCTTTTTACTGTGCTCAGAAAATATACCTGATGATGCTATTTACTGAGACTGAACCCTACTGGCCACTTAATATAATACATTCTCCTGTGATTAATCCTTGCAATTCCAGTTATTTCTGTGGATTATATATGCTAATTATTTTTATGTGCTATGGTGTTGACACATTTTCTTTCATGATGGTTATCATTGTTGCTGATACGTATGTTAGGCTTTAGATTGATGGATTCTACTTGCGAGTTATCATCTTTTGAACATTGGCTTTTGTTCCCATCTATATCAGCAAATAGAAGAGTGCCAGCTTTTCTTGGTAGTTTCTTTTGGTACAAAGCATCGACCAAGTTGTTTTTACCTCCGTAAGCTTACAAATTTGGTTGGGAAGCTGGACCCAACTGTGATGCTGGTATCATCCACCATTCACGAAGATTCTGTCTTTGATTTTTCTTGTCTCTGTGTGGATTATTTTTTAATATGATCTTTTGCTTGCTGTTGAAAAAGGGCATATCCTTTTCTAGGCAGATGTCTCTTTTTTACGTAATATAATGTTTATTTTGTTAAAGCAAGTATATGTTGCACTGCTGTGTACTGATACGTAGTGTTAATTAATCCTCCTTGCTGTACAGTGGGGCGATGATACCCAAACCATGACTCTAATTGACCCTTATGGGGATGGACAGGAGCAGAACTTTATATAGTCCCTCCATTCCTATTATAAACATCTCCTTTCCTATCATGGGCATTTGTTTGAATGTCATCTCTGTGTTGACCATTGTTAGTTCTCATGTAGATGCATAGTTTGCCTTGCGGAATACCACCATGAAGATGTGTTGCGCATCCTTCCCAATTGTGGTCACTCCTTCCATGCGAACTGCATAGATATATGGCTCCAGCAGCACTCCACTTGCCCCGTTTGCAGGATCTCGCTGCGAGAATATTCAGAAAAGAAGCGCATAATGCAACCCTTATTCAGCTCAGCTCTCCGAGCTCATCGTGGACCTGAGCAATTCCTTGTGCACTCCCCTAACTGTGTCTATGCCGGTCAGAGTTACCATTCGCAAACTGTTGGCAGGCATCATGCAGGACCTGTTCAGGAAGATAACCGCAGATCCCAAAGCACCGTCACAGAAGCTCGGGAGAGCATTGCCACCATGGGTGATGAGCAAAGTGAGCTTTCAAGAAGCAAGAAGGACAAACATATGGAGAGCCCATCAAATGGACAGGTATCTCAAAACTGACTGACCTGGTGTTTCTCCAATGTGTCGCTGTAAAGGGCTTGCTGTCCAGATTACGTTTGAATTTGGTGTCGCAATTCATTGCTGACGTCCTTTCCTCTTTGGTTCACTTCTGTAAATATAAAAATAGTGGTTTTTTTTCTAAGATTTTTTATTTTTTGCTTTAGTGGGCAGTTTTGCTAGATCAGTTGTAGAACTTACATTAGTAGCTTGAATAGATTGCTGAAGCTGCTGTTTGTGCATCTCTCCCCCTCTTTCAAACTCATGCCTCGTTCCTCGAGTGGTGTTGGGATCATCCCCATCTCTGCAGTCGACATCTGCAAGTAATCTGATCTATCGGATCCTATAAGTGTGTGGACTTTGCAGCTTCCTTTTTACTGTCAAAAGGATCCCGACCCTCTTCCTTCTCTATTTTCCAAATTTGTTAGATTTCAGATTATTTCTTTTTGTGCAGTTTGCTTTTCTTTTTAGATGCTACTGTTCCTCTTTGTAGTTATGTTTTCCCTAACAACTCAGATTCTGCTTCCCCTCCGCTGAAGAAAGTTCACCCAATCATTCATTATAGTGCCCCTTTGCTAAAAACAAAAAAGGGGGTTGATCCATTTAGTCAGCTTTCCTTTTGATATTTGCAATGAAAGATGTGGGACACTAGTTTAGGTTCTAGAAGAGTTAACTGAACGAGATAATCTGTTTGAGTTCAGGTTCAGCTTTGGTCCTCGATCTGTTGCTGTATTCAATCTTTGAAGAGTTAAGCAAACTGGATTATCTTATCTGTTTAGTTCAGTATTATGAACCACACGGACTGACAAAAGTCCTGCTCGAACTGTCGAATGTTTCGGTCTTCGAGGAGTCAACTGAAATGGATTATCTGTTTACGTTCAGGTTGTACAAAACCATGTCAAACCCAGTGCATGGTCCTGCTCGAGTTCTGACCTAAATGCGAAATGGGTAAAGGGTTTCGTGTTACGTCCGCACTCGACAGTTCCATCGGAGTCAAAGCATGGGGGACTCCACTCCGTTTAAACCGAAATGATTCAGAGTTTGGCTCGTTGATAAATCTTTTCATCTCTACTTTCCAAGACGTTTGGGTTCAAGATAAGGTTGGCGGGTTCCTGGGGATGCGGCAGATTACCTCAAGCAGCTTCTCGAGGAACTCCGACTGAACTGTCACACAATAATATAACACCAGATGACCGGCTCAAAGATAGATATGCTCGCTCCTCAAAACTCAAACGAAGCAGAAGTCATATCACCAAATGGATGATAGCGACATTGAGATATCATCTGGTGGGCAATGTCTCGTGCTTTGTGCAGGCATTTTGAGCTCATTGATCGAGCTGTAAGAGCCAAAATAAGCAAATTATCCGTTTATCCGTCCACCAATTTACCAACCCCACATTTTCCTCCTACTGATGAACTCTTTTAACAACTACATGCAGGTTTGACATTTTATGGGTTGCAGCTGCTGGGAATCATGTGTGTGAGTACTTTATCGATGCGGTACATTTGCTGACAATGGTACTGCATCAAGATATACCGGCTATGATAAAAGTTTACCTATTCGCACTGGTTTATTTCACTAGCCAAGTGAATCAACAGTACTGAGGAAGAGAACTCAATTAGTGCTCACAAATAATTACAAATCAGTAGCCATAACATGATACCTGAACAACTGACTGTTCCATCTAGATTACTGATACATGAGCTGGTAAGAACAAAATTGTCCTGCCTCACAAAAATGGCTAGTCCTTGTCAAATTTAGTCTTCTTAGGCACTGGTTGGGCACTTCCTACCTGCAAATTCACCGTAAAGAGTCAGCTACGGGCAAGAGACCGACCAGAAAAAGAGTTGAGTAAACAGATCGCTCATCATATTTGAATAGTTGCAGTCCTGACTTCATCAATTGCTCATCTATTTTCCCGAACAACATGTAGAATATATATAGTATAAAATGGCTTCTCACAATTTCTGGGCATTCATATTCAATCCCAGCTGCGTACATCCTTTTCCTCCGCTTCTTATCGTGTTTAATAATTCCTTCCACCAACTTCCTATGCTCTTTTAATGTCCTTTCCTGCATAGTTGAAATATGTCAATGATGTGCTCTACTTTGGGATATCAGCAGACTCAGAACATTTGACCATCAAGGAAGAGTACCCGATTATGCTCCTTTCGTTGTATCTGGACACGATCTAGAGGCTTATATCAAATGTTAAAACCTCTCCATCTGAGAAATATAACAAAAATGTATCAAGAAATATCTTTAGTGAGCAAAACACACACTGTGAGCATGCTCTGTAAGGTCTCATCTTTTGTACATCAAAGAGGTGTATGATATATTGACAACATAACAAGCATTATCCCAGAGCAGTTGCAGTTCCATCATTGCAATAGGCAACAGGATAAGTATATACTGTAAGCATTTGAGTCACCACCTTATCCAGAGAACTGAACGGTTGGGCAAAGATTATTTTGTATTAACCCAGATCTAAGAAGCGCATGACAAACCAAAGAAACAAGACTTACACTTTAGGATGAACATGCTCAGGAGGAATGTGATGGACCTGCAGCAAATGCTCAGCCAATAGATAATTATGCATGGTCTCAGCTACAATTGTGGACCCCTGGAATCAGTATAAACGTAAAGTTACAAAAGCATGAATGAGGGAATGACAAACAGTTCAGAATTAGACATATTGGTGGCAACAACAACCTCAGGGGACTCGAACTCAACGAAACCAAAATGCTTTGACTTTCCTGTTCGCAAAGTATCCAAAAGGGGGATTAGCTATACATCAAAAGATTAATATACATGTAACACAAACTTATAGAATTATTATCATCTCAAAAAGAGCGAGAACCAAACCTTCTTGCTCTCTGCAATTCTCAATCTCTTGACAGTGCCGTGTTGGCCAAAGAAGCCTGTTACAAACAAGCTCATTAAGGCAAAGCAATGACACAATCGAACGTTAACCATATGAGAACCAACCCTAACCTTCAATTCCCTTCTCATAGAAGCCGTGTAGTATGCGACCAATGTATAGAACTGTGGCAGCATTATCTAACATCTGCCGCTCGGGCAGCTTAAGCCCAGGACCGCATTCTAATGGCTGAACGAGATCGCGAAAATCAGCAGTTTCTACCTTTTAAGTTCCACTTGCCAATTGAAAACTTAACAGACTAGAAACCCAGAAACAGTAGGAAACAGATCAAAGCTCACAGGAAGTATTACCACACCAAGAAGTCAGCAGCTCGCTTCTACTGACGGAAAGGGATGAATGTGCAGAGGCCTTCTTCAGCGTCTTCTTCATGATCTCCTTCTCCTCAGTCCCCATCTCTGTCAACAAGAAACCATTGAAAGATCAGAAGCACGACAGAAAACATTAGAATCAAGATTTTACACCTTTATCCTTTATCTCCTCGACCGACTATAGCTCAGCTGCCTCAGAAGCGGAAGATCAGAGGGAGAGGCGGTGAAGCTGTAGCAGTTAGAGCAAAGTAGGGGTGGAGTGCGAGAGAGCGGGAGTAGAGTTTCACTTTTAGCTTCTTACATTTGTGTCCTCCTCTCTATATTCTTCTGTCAATCAGTCCCTGCAAAATGATAATCTCATTTAGGCCCCTGTAGTTACACAACATTCTCAAAGTGATCCCCCAGGGTCCAGTAAACTACTACATATGGCTCGGCAGCAAGCCAGCAAACTGCCACAAAATGGTGCTGCTTATAAATTTTGAATCAGGGACACAGTAGCCCGAGATCGAGTAATTTACAATAAGATTATCTCGATGGGTTCTTAGAGATTTGTTGTGATGCTCAAGGCACAAAATTCTATTACTGTCTTCGGTTCTCCACGTATTGAAGCTATAAATAAGTGCTAAAGATGATTTGCAGGTTTCTCCAAAGCCAGTTTGGCGATAAAAAGGGAAGTGATTAAATGTGCTTTTAGTAACTTAAGTGCAGATTTCTCGACGTCCGATTTTAGTAACTTAATGTGCTTGTCATTTGGGAGATTTTGGCAAAACTTTCCTGTCACAACGTCGGGCGTTTTCTGCACATAATGTACATACATACGTCAGAGAACAGAAGCTGGAACTAGAAACTATATTCTAATCCAAGAGGGAAGCTATGCATCAGTCAATCAGGGTGTTTTCCGGCTTCCCGGTTCGTCTTCATGCTTAGTGCTGGACCGAAGCACCAAGAACATGAGGAGGGTCTTGGCTTCAGCTGATCTAGAAAAGATTCATTTGGACTGATATCCGGCATCCATCTACAAAGACCTTGGTGGATACCAGAGTCCAGTCATCTGGTCCAATCCAAGGGCTACCTATCCAGGGCAAAACTCACAACTGATGGAATGAATAACCATCAGCAGGCCAACTACTGCTCAGACTGTTCTCTATTTGTTTCCCCTTTTTCCCTTTTCATAAGTAAGACCGTTCTTCTAGAATAAGAATTAGTGCAACACAGCTCGAAAATCACATCTAGCTGATAATATATCCAAATGAAAGGGCAAACGTGTCTTAGGGCGTAAGAAAATTAAACATTTCTCTCACGGGTATGACAAGGTCATATAACTTAGTCTAGCTGTTTGGTCCAGTCAAAAGGCTCCCAGTCTTGAGCAAAACTGGCGACTGCCTGCCTCTGGGCTTCAACTGACTCTGACCTTCTACGGCGGTACATGTCCTCCTCAGGGAGCTGGAGCATGCCCCTTATCACATTGAGGCCGAGGCTGCTCTTGAACTGCTGCTCGTCATCAATCACGTGGACAAACCCTCTGTTGAGGCCAAACTCCACATGGAAGTATGGGAAATCCTTGGGAATAGAGGCTCGGAGTCCCTTCTCGCTCGTATCTATGAGTCTCTTGGCATTATGTTGGCTCCACTCATCCTCAGCTTCGTCAATAGCCTGAGCAGAGCCACATGAAAAGCATAGTTAGTGAAACTGATGGGTTGATGGGTACAACTGAGCATATAACGGAAAAGAACCACATGAAATGCATAGCTACTATAACCCATTTGTTAAACGGTCCAATGGGGAGAATATAGTAAACTGCTTAAATTAAACTAGAAAGTAATTTGATTATAATAACTGCCAACGATTCTCCGGTCCAAGATCAATTAAAAGAGAATATATGCCAAACCAGTTACTCTGTCAAAGTATACTGCCATTCAGGACCTTCAAGTGGAAATTAATTCATGGTTTGATCCATTTTCTTCTTTACCATTTCTCAAAGAATGTTGAAAACACATTGAACTGGGTTATGCAGTACTCTGTGGGACATATTGTACCATTTTATGAAGTGCAGCTTGCTACATATTTACCCTGTTTTTACGCTTATCTTAAGGCAAGGAAAAACGATAATATCACAAACTGTTTTGCCACTACATTATGTACGAAGGAGCTTGCGCTTTCACCTTTTTAAAGTACAGAGGAGCTTGTTTTGCAGCATCCCTTGGGAGAGGGACACATTCCACCAAGCAATGACGGCGTTGTTGAGCCAAACCCATCACAGTCTCAAGAAAGACAACTTCCCTGTCTTGCTTAGCAAACATCATGATCAGACATTTCTTGAAGTTCCGGATCTCATCCCACACATTGTTATCTACAGTTCTAGTGGATGATTCATGCTACAGAGTTTGAAAAATCAGTCATTAGTACAAGATTGACATAGTAATTAGAAAACAAAAAGCAAAGCAATGCATAAGAATCAGTCAGTGATGTTGCTGTTGGAGAATGTCTTTTTTATTCTACCACTTTCTAATGTCTGTTCAATCAAAATTATTTCTCTTCATGTCTTCTCAAAAACTGACATGATCAAAGTCAACACTAAGGAATGAATGGGACCCACTTTACGTGATGAAGAACCTAATCTTACTGGCAAGAAATCCACGGCCGTAACCCACAGGTTGGAAATGGTTCAGCATACTGTAGTCTTATTCTGGTTGCAAAGGTTATTTAGACTGGACAGGTGCTTCCCAGTTTAAATAATCAAACTGATTGATCCAGTACAATTCAGAAAATGCCTGAACATACCTGTGCAGTAACTATGCAGCAATGACCAGGCACCACAGGTTGCCACTGAGGTAGCATCAAGTACGTAAAATTGGCAATTGAAACAACTAGATGCTTTGGTCGGCTAGGATTCTCAAAGCAGAAGAGACAGCGTTCTTGCTGTGTTAATAATCTCCTTGAAAGAGCACCATGTTGATTGGCCTTGGTGTTGCTTTCTGCTCCCTTCTGTCGAGCCTTCTTCTTCGGGGCAACCTCAAAACCATACTCATCCTCTTCTTGGCCAGAGATGCTATACTGCTTGTTTTGCATAATTGTCCGAGCTAGATGCATATCAGCATCATCCTCTTTCTTTCTCCGTGAAGAAAAATCATGTGACACATGGCTGCAAAAGGGTGGGAAGAAGTTTCGATGAGCAGCAATACCCAGAGACAACCAAGGAAAATGGGAAAATCTATTAATGGAAAATTAAATATTAAAAAGGAAAGCAAAGAGCCGGTACAGTTAATTGCAGATGGAAATTTTAGCTGAAGCTAGCTGTCCAAAACAAAAAGAAAACTAGAAAGTTGTCACATATTTTTCTGATGGTAGAGGCCCCGTCAACTTACGAGCATAACTAAGCTCAGTGATCACAACACAGCAAACAGTATAATATACACATAAAATTTTAAAATGCCAAAAACAAAGCAAGATAAATTACCTGCTTGTGCTTCCTGTCCTTTGCACCTTAAGTGAATCACCACCATCAGCATGTTCCTTGCATTTTAGATTCTCCACTTCATCCTGGAGAAACAAAAAAGAAAGATGACACTTAACAGAAGCCTAAGATGATGCAACAAGTATCTGCACAAGATCCAAGATAAAAAGAGCTAATTACAGGAAAAGATATAATTTGAGTACCATAAGTTTCTGAGCATCATCGTGCTTTCCCTTCATTCGAAGCTGCCAAGCCTTTGCTGCTAGCTGATTTGCACTCAACCCCTCCTTCAGTATTTCTCTAATGGCTTCACTGGGTTCGGATACTTTATGCATAACTGGCTCTCTCTCACAAACTGAGGAAGAAATAGCATCATTTCTTGGCTTCTGGAGAGCCTTCTCCATGAAGCTTCCGTCATTTGAGAACCTATTCAATCTGGAAGCTGTCTCAGATATGAGACTAGCATCCCGTACAGACACATTATGACCTTTCCGCTTTCCCCATGATAAAAGACTATCCGCTTTAGGTTTCCTCATTTCAGTATTACGAACAGAGACATCCTTTAAATACTCTCGAGCACCCTGAGAAAGGAAGTCAAATGCAGAATACGTTGGCTTGTAACATCTTCAATTATTAAAAAGCCTTGGATGAGGGAAAACATGACTATGTGAACACAATTAAGCTTACCTTTTGAGCATAAGTCCCATTTCGCTCATCTCCAGCAGTATTTTCCTCTTCAGCTATTCCTCGCTTCCTGCTTTTTATTGTAGACAGATGGGCATGAGATGGGGCAACTGAATGAGATGATAGAGAGACTGCTAGCTGACCCAGGGAACCCCATCTTTCCGCCACAACCTACATTATTAAATCCATGAAACTCCAATAGGAGTTCTATGTATTATTTAATAAGAAAGACTAATAGTAGCAACAAACACCTCCTCAAGTTTACGGCCCTCACGAGCTGCCTGCTCTCGAGCTCGCTTCAAGGCTTTCAGTCTCCAACTGGCACCTCCATCTCCAATTGACGATGACAACAGCTGATCTCCAGTAGATTTAGCCCCATCTTCTTCAGGATAACCACTTCCATTGTCCCTCAAGTAAGGATTTAATTCCTTTGGATTCACCTTTTTTACCTGAGTATACAACAAAGAGATAAATATGTCATCTCAGTGGCATAATACTAGACAAGGCCACATAAACTGCAATTGCATAGAAAGACAAGTGTGTCCCAACAGATGTCACAGATCACAAACCAGTTCATGAACAACAGCACCAAATTAAAAAGAAATTGAAGAAATAAAGGAATAGAAATGCCAACAAGAAAACCGTCATTATGGAACACCTGCAGCTTATAATGATAGATAATTCCAGATTTGAAATGGTCAACCTAGGGCAATGATTGCAGATGTTTCAATTCCCATCTGAAGCAGAGAAATGCTATTTTAGTTTGACACATGCCTTTTTTTTATAAATAATCTTCAGATCTTTCCTCTGAAGAACTACAACCAGTACAAGTCATTACAGTGCCATCAAAGCAATGTCAACCTATTCACAAGACAAAAAACAAACTCAAAGCGGTTGCTCATAACCAGCAAAAAGAGAAATCATATATAAATATATGGAAAACAATAGATGCCCTACATACATTTTTCTCCAAGTTGAAACAAAATGCACATGTTTGTCCAATTCCTCCTTTTCCCATGGGATCCAAATGGTAAAAAGACGTATAAACATCATACATCTTCCTCTCTTTTCATTTGGATTATTAGTATTGGAATTTTGAAAACCAAGTACCCACTAAGAAGCCAAGTATTCAAGACTGTTCATTCCCAGTAAGACTCAAGTAATAGCTTTACCTAAGAATCAACAAAATACAAGGTGAAACATCACAATAGTAAGATAAATATCCAAATGAAAGGTTTGGGTAACGATATCATTACATCCAAATGGATAAATCAAAGGCAAAATCAACCAATATAAGCTTCACAAGATACATTCTAAAATAAGCCTACCTCTTCTTCCTTGGAGGCTTCAGGGGGTGCATCTTCAGTCCTCACTGCAGGCTGTCTGCCTGTCCTGTCATCGGGTCTAAGCATCCACTCCAATCCCATTTCTTTTCTAACAATTTCCCGGTCATCAAATGCATCATCAGAAATATCATCATCAGAAATCCTTTCCTTTCTATTTCTGCTCTTATCCATTTTTTGCTGCTTTTGCTTTTTATTAGAGTGTCCCAAACCATCAGATTCTTCTGCATCAGAAGAGTCATTAGATGAATATTTTTTCCTAGTTCTCCTCCTCCTACTCTTCTTCTTCCTACGCTCTCTCATGTCTTTTACATCACTACTCTCACTACCACTTGATAAGCACTCCTCGGAAGAGTACCATTTCTTCCTCCGAGACCCTTTCGCTATTTTCTCAAACTCATCATTGTCATCATCTGAACCACTGTACCGAGCCCTTCTCTTTGCCTTGCTGTGTTTTTCCTTTCCATGACTATCAGGTTTCTCCACAAAATCTGCTTTTTGCCCTTGCTTCTGACACAGAACGTTGAAAATTTCAACCTCCTACATTTCTCATAGAAATTGATGACAGATAGACACATATAAGTATACAAAGACCAAACCTTTATCTGATCCCGTGGAATGAACTTGACACCCGATAGCATCTTTATTACTAGAGTAGACCCAAAAATTTGCAACCAATACGCTGCAAGAAGCGAAGTGCAGAAGGCTTCAGCTTGTAACTCAACACAATACCAAGCACCAACTACCAGACGATCCTTATCCTACGCCAAAAAGCATCAATTGGAGAATTTAGATTATGAGCTAAAATTGGCCTCCTAACAATCTCACAACAAAAAAAATACAAACCCGGCACAGGCAAATCACTAATCATGGAAAACTGATACCCAAGTACGCTTCTCGAGTAAAAATTGATTTTCTCGGCGTTAGCGCGAACTTTGGTCGATAATTTCAAAGCAGCAAAAAATTAAACTTTCTGCCACAACTGTAGCTTCTTGCGGCAAAATTGCGCCAGCTCAATCTTTTTGTTTTCTTCAATCACTACAGTCAAAACTTGAGACTGGACAGAGAAGAAAGATAAAGGTAACGATTGAAGGACAGACCTATCAAAAAACGATTGAAGGTAAGGAATCAATTAAGAAAGAAAGAGAAGAACGTGACTGATACGATTAAACGAAACTCGGATCCTTCGATTTAGAGTGATTGCCGTCAGACAAGAGAAGAAAGGTACCGATTAAGTTGCTGCACAGGGAAGAGCGACAACGGAAGGATGGTCCGAGTTCGGAGAAGGAGAACGAGTGATTTCAATGCAAGTCATGTAGCAGACTTAGGTCGGTTTGATTTTTTTTTTTTTCGTTTTTTACTTTACGAAACCGGTTTGATTGGTTCGCCCAAAATTCTAAAAAAACCGGGCGGTTTCTTATGGATTTGACCGGATCTACACATGGAGTCAACTGTCACCGAAGATGGGCCCGATGACAAAGAACTGGCCTCGTAGAGAACTTTGAAAATCTCCTGCCATATTTCCTGGTAACAGTGGATACGTGGAAGGAAGACGCCAATGCGACAAGGGTGGAAGAAGTTGAAGCAGATAGTTTAAAGTATCCGATTGTCGTACCAGGCATTACTCATCTTCATGAATCAGTGACCCATATCTTGTATCTCACATGTTTCCTCGAAGAACTTCTACAAAAAGTCGGACATAGTCATGAAGCAACCTTTGAATCTAGCTTGGAGAACAGAACACAAGGTCCTTTTCTAATATTATGCAGCAGCTCCTCGAGTAGGAATGAAACTGCTCAAGCCAGACTTCGTTTTCTGACCAACAGTCGAGCACAATTTCCAGTTGGCTCGAGGCAGTTATCACCATTCGAGAGTATGCCCCTTTTCATGTTGTTCTGTCTCTTGATCTCTAGTCCGTTTGCTTACTGAAAATCGAAAGATAGAGGATCCCAACAGATTCATCTCTTTGCTCAGTGCTTGGACTCGAAAAACAGTGCATGAAAATTCCTATCTGTTAAAACCTTTGGACTCTCCATTGCAAGCGTGATCATGATTATGAAAAAATTATCTTACAGCTGTAGTTCCATCGACTGGACAAAATCAGCCCTCATAAAGCACGCGGAGCTATGTAATCTGGAAGCCGACAGAATATAAAGGCTCAAACCCCACCCATCTGTTGACTCTATAGCCTCGTCATGCTTGAAGAAATGACAGATTTACAAAACAACCTAGTGTATATACAAAAGAGGTTCTGCTTGATGTAAGTTGTCAAAGAGGATGCTTCATGGAAAGCCTTGGAATCCAGGACAGTATCCGAGCTCGAGTATCTGTGCCCTACTTATCTATGCGGTATGTGTACCTACTCTCCAACTCCTCGAAAATTACTTTGTCGGGTATATACTGGCCCCAGAACCAGTGCAATTTCAGAACCATGCTCATCTCCTTGAGCGGTACATTATTCGTCTCCAGCATGAACAGGAACACGAGGAGGGCCATTATTGCCAGGAGGAGAGCGAAGAAGAAGTTGGCAAACTTCATGTAGGACAACATGGAGATGTAGCCTTGGGCGGTGATGAATGTGAAGAGCATGTTGACCAACACCGAGATTGCCTGGGCTGTCCGCCGGGCCTCCAGAGGACTGATCTCGCCCGGCACAAACCATCCCAGAGCATCCCCAAGACCATACGACATGTAACTGCAGATCAGGATCAGCATCAGGCGTCCCTTGGTTTTTGTCAAGGATCCTTCGCCAGTGAAACCAAACTGTAAGGCGATAATGGCTCCTGTGCCAATCTGAAAAGATGGAAATACAAGCAAAGAAAACCACAAAATTAGGCAGCTTGGTAAACACTCTGTGACTTAGGGGAACAAGCTTGGACCTTGATCTATGCAACGTCAATTTTACCTGGCAGACCATCATCAGCATACCACCTGCAAGGAACAAGACCCTCCTCCCAAATCTGTGGACTGAGATGATGACAACAAATGTAGCCAAGATGTTGACAGTTCTGGTGATAACTCCAGCTTTGGGGGAACAATCGCTTCCGAATTCCTGGCTCCTTAAGAGGACTGGGGCATAGAATGTGATAGTGTTGATGCCGGTGAGCTGCTGGAACATCGGGACGAGGATGCAGATGACAAGCTGAGGCCTGTATCTCGGTAGAAGTATGTGCTTCCAAGGATATTCAACTCTGTTCAAGAAATAACTCGCGTAGAGCAAATCCTGAAACTCTTGTTCCACATTGAGGGAACCATGGACCTTCTGCAGCGTCCTCTTCACTGCATCAGTGTGGCCTCTTTCAATTAAGGAACTGGAAGTGTTCAATAGTACGAGAGTTCCAGCCATCATAAACATGGGTGGAAATGCCACCGGGCCTAAGGAGACTCTCCAGCTACACTCACCATCAATCTTCACGGTAATAAAGTTGATGAAATTAGAGAGAAGAATGCTGATCATAACCGCCATCTGGAAGCCAAAGTCGATCACTTCTCTGAGCTTTTTGGGTGCCATTTCACACAAATATATGGGAATAGACTGTCACAGATGTTGCCACCTTTAAAATATTCGGTGTATATCAGTAGCAAGGTACCTGATTGGTGAATCCGTCACCAGCACCAGCAACAAACAGCTGATGATGACCCCTATGCCATGAGTTGCTTGCACTAGAGATCGACCAATGAAGAATCAGAAGCCACCCAGGAACACGGACACTTTTCTGCTATATTTCCTCGCAACTGTGGAAGCGAAGAGAGAAGATATGAGTGCCGCCAGGTAGAAAGATGAGATGAACAGGGTAAGCAAATGGTTATCATAGACGCAATACTCATCTGTGTAAATAGGCGACCAGCGCTTCATTCTCTTGTGTGTCTTCGGGAAGAAATCCTACAAGAAATCATCCATGGTTGTCACCCCACCTGCATTTCTTCCCCAACCAAAAGCGAACGGTCATTTCATTTTGTTTCCCTAGGAATCTATTTATAGGTATCATCCTTAGCTACTCAGGCTCGATCCTATGCCTACTCTGAACATAAACAGAGAATCTTCCGTCAAAACACTGGGAGCGAATCTCCAGGAGGTCTTAATTCCAGAACATCTGTTTGCCAAGTTGAAGAAAATGAAGGGTGAATAGAAATAAACTCAGGATCGATGGAACTGACCGAGACACCGATGTTGTAGCCGAATAGGAGACTGCCCAAGGTGGCGACCATGCACGTGACAACGACGAAGGGGGTCATCACTTGTTCAGGTTGTGGCACCCGGTCAGCTACACCCATCTTGTTTCCGAGCCACGACCTCATACCTCAAACCTGCAACAACTCAATAGCCTCTTTTCCTTGTCCCGGCAAGAGCTCTGTAATAAGACTCTGAGGTTTTCACCACTTATGGAAGTTAGTTAGAACCATAGTTTTTAAAACTGGACCGGGCCACTCACCCGGTCCGGTCTCACAAAAAATCCAATTATTATTTAAATGAGGTCAAATTCAATTGAACCGTCCGGTTCTCACTTGAACCAATAAATCTAATTAAACCGATAAATAAACCGGTAATTTAAAAATAAAAATAAAAATAAAAGCATATTATAATATACTTATTTTATTTTACTATATTTATATTTTATGTTGAATTTGAGACTAACATTATAACTATATTAATGATTTTGATTATAAATCATAATTAAATTATAATATTATATCAATTTATTAGAATATTATTTATTAAACATGTGGTTCAACCCATTGAACCTCCGATCCGACCCAAGAACCCATAAACCCATACCTTGACCGGTTCCCGGCCCGGTCCAGTTTTAAAAACTATGGTTAGAACCCTGGTTTGACGGTTAGAAGGTACTTTTCTATGTGGAAAATCGTGAATTTGGTGAGTTACTTTTCTTGGCTGAATCTGTAAGCTGTTTAATTTCTGGAGGTAGTCCAAGTCAACTGCATGTCCCACCGCAAGTTATAGCAGAATGAAGCTAATTGGACATCTCACCCCCTGAACTTCGGGCGCTAGGCGGACAATGACACCCCGAAGTAGAATCACTCGTTTTCCACTGGGCAACATGTTTCTCAAGCCACGCTCGTGGGCATGCAAAAAGCTTGGGGATTAGCTCAGTTTTGACTGTAACAGCAAATCAGCCATAATAGGGCAATGTCGATCAACAGCCTCGAATGAGGGTTCTCTACCCTCAAATCGCAACTGGAGAAGCTCGAAGCTGAGGCATGAATCCTCTCTCAGATGCAGAGGTTCACATGCTAGTTGTGCTTCTGCCGCAGGATCATGAAAACTTAGGGTCCACAGGCCAATTGCGTAGGGTAATCCTTCCAATTGTCAAACCTAATAATGGAAACAAAATGCGACCAATGATGTGAACAATAAGTGGAGCCCAACATAATAGGGGATAAGGGTAGTGCAGATATTTTATGTGCTTAGTCGCTCTCCATACATATGATCAAGGGACATACACAGCGTGTTGACACAGTGTCGAAGCTGGAACCACAAATTCATCAGCTTGGCTAATGAAGAGATAATCCACAGGCCTGGAAGGATATCAGTCTCTTTCTACATAAACCTTCTGGGAAAGGGAGACAATGTACGGCTAGAGGGGGATATGAGTAAGAGATGAGTAAAGAAACACAGAAATTCAATAATTGAACTCATGACCTTTTGATCACAAGAGCAATACCACTGCATCTAATCACTATCCTCAGACGAGACAGTGTTTAGAAGACAAAAGATGAAACATGCTACACTTGCAAGTTGCAATTTGCACCTATCAAAATGAAACAACCTGCAGCACATGCCCGTGTGCATAAGTCCATTAAGCAAACTGCTTTGGCTAATCTCTATACTCAAACAAAAACGGGGTTGCACAAAAAGGTATTTACAAGCATATGATCAGCAGAAGAAGAATTTACCTAATGAAGAAGAGTAAATTTTGAGCTTCACAATCCTATAGTCCTATAAATCCCAACCGTCTTTCCTCCCATTGAACTTCCACTTCCGTGACCCAAGGTTCCCGTACAATTCTGAGAACCTCATGAGACACTTGCTCCTTATCCCACAGTGCACTTGAGTGTTTCGGCTTATAGCAGCCCCTGAGAACTTGGATGTGTCTACAGCCCATGCAGGCCTCACGTACTCTACCGTCCTCAGCGAGGAACTTGCATTTGCATAGAGATAGTTCAGCAGGACATCCTCACAGTTGAAAAGTTCATCCACAAGCTCCCTCCCGGCCTTCGCCTTGGCACCCCAGTACCTCTCAAATGCAAGCCTTAAGTCAATGAAGGCCGCCCCTGTGAGGATCATGTTGTAACCCTTGTGGGCACGGGCGTACTTCTCTGCCCGATACTTGAGTGGGCTTCCTGCAACCAACCGTGGGTAGAAGCCCACGATCCGATCTGGGTGCTGCCGCCAAATGTTGAATCCTTTCTCTACATCGTTGCATGTCATCATAATGTCATCATCCAGCTCCAGAACAGCCCGGGTTTTTATCAAGGAGTCCATCTTGAACCGGTTGTTTAGAGAGTTCTTACCTTCGACTCGGATCCTCACTGGGACTGCTGAGTCAAAATCAGCCGGCTCTGGTGGGATCCCCTTGTTCCACACCACAACAATCTCCTTCACTGAGGAGCACCTTGAGTAGTGCTTCACGTACATCTTCAAGTTCCAGAGACGAGCATCGTATGTCATAGTCAAGAGTGTGAATTGGGAGTAGTGGCCCTTCAATGGATAAGCTTCCTGAGACCCATTGCCTCCATAGATATATTTAACACCATTGCACATCAGAGCTGCCCCAACTAAAAAGATTACGGCAAGGATGAATTTCCCCGTGCAAGTGTTGATCCTCACCCAGCCCCGGAGAACTGATGGGGCTCGGTTCAATCGGGTGCAAAGCCACCAAACCTTTTTGGAGAAGAGACCAGACTGCTCCCTAGCCCACAAGGCATTACTGCTATAATTCCTTTTCTTGCCCAGACTATGACTGCACCAATTTAAAGGAATAATGCACTTCACAGCTCCCACAAGGACGCCCATCAATATAATAACTGCAGCAACTCCAGTGACGGAAGCAAAACCAAGGATGAACCTACGAACAGAATCTCCCGAGGGAACCCGATCACCATCCATTACTGCAATCCACCCACCTGAAGGTAGCTGCTGAGCATCAAGATGATGGTACCGGGCCCCATTCCAAGCGTTCCTTCCCTTGGTGGGCTCTTCTATGCCAAGAGAGACCTCAACTTCTCTGTACTCATCCTTGGTGAGGATTTCCACCTTGAAGACCCGAACCCGCTGTCCATATGTTTCCCCACAGTCCTGACCCATGCGATACAGGTCCCCATTGTAGACAAAAGGCCTGCCTCCATTACGAGCTCCCACGCTCTTTTCAGTATTGTAAACAGGGTTCCTCTTGTGAGCATTCCAAGGACCTAGTGGAGAGTTGCTGTACCAGATCTCTAATTGGCCATTTTTCCTCACGCCAATACCGGAGTGATCTGACCCGAAAAGCCAATACTTTCCATTGTGGTTTATTATGAAGGCATCAACAAGGGGCTTCTTCATTATGATCTTTTCAAGTTTCCAGTGCAAGGGGAAGTCAATGGCTCGGTAGATTCGAAGGTCTCCTTTCCCACTGCCCTCGGGCATCATATAGATCTGGACAAACAGATTGATGAAAATAAGTCAGCCATTGGTTATTTGTAAACATTGAACGCCAACAAACTCTGCTCACGCTAAATTTGGAGGCAACAATGATGACTTACTAGTCCCTGGTACTCAAACACATATGGATATGAAAGATGCCAGTCCTCATCTAATGCAATACCCAACTGTTCCCATGTAGCTCCTTCATCCGTGCTCTTAGCAACTCCAATGTCCCCTTGCATTGTTATTGAGTTTTTGGTTTCATAGAAGAGGTAAAGATCATCTCCCTGAACAAAACGAGAGACAACAAGATTAATTACCTCCAGAAGCGCAGGTGGCAGAACTAAGTATAACATTGTAACACTTCCCAGATATTAGATAACTAATCACGCAGACTTCTCACTACAATTTCCAAGTACACAAAAATGGCTATCTCCTTCTATCATGATACATTAACACCACATGCTATCTTTGTATTATCACGGGTAGGAAGAAATATTGATAGTGCAAGATTTTCTCTGGAAGAGGACCTTTCTACCAAAACAAATCTAGTGAAGAGAGCACGTACTCGCTTTCTACAGAAGATGATAAGTTCCTAGACAAGGCCCTGTTTTCACAACCCTACTGCTAATGCAGCCCAACATCACAATATTCTCTGGGCAAGAATAATCACCAAGGTGGCTGAATTACAATTCATCTAGAAAACAGAAATATTTTACTTATTGCTATGATGACCCATTGAACCCTACTATATAGCACACCAGTAACTGTGAAGACAATCCGTATTAGATTTATCTAATGTAATAGACTATCCAGTCCATGGTGACATGTGCAATTCTTATGCTATGAACTTTCATACGCATCTGAAGATACTTTCCGTGGGGACCAGTAATAAAATTTAAAACTGAAAAAAGAAAAGGTAAATTTTCCAAGCTCAGGAAGGCTCTTCTCTAAGGCTTAAAAAAATTAACTCAGGTCATAGAGAAAGAATAAACAATTGAGAGTGTGAATTGTTGAAGAAAAAGGTGACACTTGATTCTCCTTTACTTTTCAAATAACAGCCTTAGGCTGTCACTACCAGCCACTGGCCCATACAAAAGAATGCTATGTGTGGTCCAGTTTTCTTTTCATAAGCAATTTTCAACCTACCCAACGCCCCCCTTCAATTATCGAATTAGGCATTACTTGAGCTGTACTTATCAAGAAAGAGGCCAACATCCACATATGTGGTCTGAGATGCAATTAGAGGTGATTAAACATGATATGGTTGAACAAGGGGTGCAGGGATTACCTGCACATAAATAAAAGGATCTGCAACAAAATTACTGGGGAAGCCAGCATTAGACACAGAAGCACAGGTCAATATTGGGTTAGCTACAGGCCACGCAGCAGTCTGATTTCTCCATACATTCGCCTGCATAGATGAATTTCGAATACCATTAGTGTAAATGGAATTGCAAATTATATCATAAGTGTGGATACTAGGTGACATAAACTGCAAAATTCGGCCTAATCGGCAGCATATGAATCGAGTCCAGAAAACCCATTGAAATTCAGCAAATTTTTACAAGAAAGAAATTCGGAAGAACATGGATAATTCAGAGAGAAAAACTGCAAATTTCAGTTGTATATGAGTCAAATCCAGAAATCCAGGAGTTAAAAACCCATTTAGATTCCGCAAATTTTTACAAGAAAGAAATGGGGAAGAACATGCGTAATTCACTTCAGAGAGATAGACTGCAAAATTCAGCTCAATTGGCTGCATATGAATCAGATCAAGATAATCAGGGATTCAAAAACCCATTTAGATCCAGCAAGTTTCTACTAGAAAAAATACAGCCGCCTCAGTACCCGCAAAGATCAAAATAATAAAAAACCACAATTAAAAAGTGGCAGGAAGCTGATAAGGGCCCGCGAAAGAAAACCAAAAATCTATCCCATGAAAAAGAAATGTTTGAAAAAGGCTCCTCCGAATAGATGTGCTCCTCCCCAAACACTGTTATGGAGATGTCACGTGAGAACTCATTTTTCCGTTTGGTGAGTAATAACAATCTCCGAAGCACAAAAAAGGAAAAAGGAAAATGAAAACAGATAAGTGACAGCGGGTGTTTCTCAGTTTGACTGCGTATTTTTCTGCGATCCTCCAAGATGATTAAAAAAAAAAAACGTTTTCCCCCTTCCGCATGTTGCAGAAAATTTGCTTTAATTTTCTAAAATGGCGGAGAAATTTATTTTTAGTGAATTCTGATCAGTTGAAAGCAAAGATTTTTTTTTCAGAGAGAGTGAGAGAGATGTACGGTTTCAATAGGCTTCAGCAGAAAAGGAGAATCGCCGTAGAAAACGCCCACCGACCAAGACCCTTCGCTGTCCTCCCGGCATCCGAGCGAGGCGATGCCGCCGCCGCAGGCACGGGAATACTGCGGCGTCAAGGCGAGCCACGCATAGAGCGCCCCGATCGAGCTGAACACCACGAGGCACCCAAGGAAGAAGACCACCGAGGACGATAAAACCCTATGCTGCTGCTGCTGGTCGTGGCATCTCCACCTGCACCAGCACCGACGGCCCAGGTCATAGAAGCCAGAGTGTCCGGTGCCGCCGAGGCCGACCCCGCCGCCGTCAGTGGCCGATGCCGCCATGGAGGCGATGCCCGTACAGGATTGAGAATCGGGGGCAGCAAAAGGATACTTGAACGTCGATGGGGGGGGTGGAATCGGCGGCGAGGCTTTAGAAACCGGCGTCCTCCCACGCTGCCGAGATTAAATAGCACTGGCGGGGGGAAAGAAAGTGGGGGCAGACGCGACTACGTCTCAACGCCTCTGTCGGGTCTCATACGGTTACCCTGATTTGGGCAAATGAGCAGTATCGTGGGCTCTTGCTTTCTATCTCTAGAAAGGTGACAGGAGTGAATGTGTGAACTAAGAAGGGGGATTTTGGCTTTGGCAGAGGAAAGACGTCGGAGAGAGGGAAATGGGGAACGTAAGCAGACACATATATACACTGATATACATATAGAGAGAGAGAGAGATGTTTATCGGCGGGAACAGTGAGTCAAATTTGGTCATCGTTTTTTCTTTTCTTTTTTTAATTCTAAGGTAAAAAATAATTCTCATATTTTCTTCCAACACAGCGATATCGTGGAAATCGACACGGTCAAGCTCTTGGTTGATGGTATTGATGAAATATATACATGTATATATATATATACATATCAGATTTCTGCATTTTGTATCATATATAAACTTAACTCATAAGTCATAAGTCTCACGCAATAAAGTCGATAATAAAAAGTTTATAAGATAAAAATATTCTGATGCCACGGATACATCAAATTATCCAATAAGCCCGTTTAAAAATTTTACGTGACCAACTTGACGTGCACGCGGGAGTGCAAAAGGCGCATGACTCGGCACTCGGTCGGACATTTGGCTGGACGACTTATCGGAATTGGCGACGCGCGCGTTGACGAGAAAAGGCTCATAGACTAGATTTATTCGAGCGGGCCCCGCTGTTCTCCAGGACAGTCGTTGCTCTCTCTCTCTCTCCCTGTAAATTTTTCAAAATTTTTCAAAAACTTTTTTAAAAAATTACAAGATTTTATCCTATTTTCTTTCAAATCTAAATTAATTATACAACTAAACTAATTTTTTCATTTTTTTCATATTTAAGGCAGAAAATTCTTAAATTACGATTCTCTTCACCCCAGCTTATTTGATTTTATTATAATCGTATCTCATAAATTTCTTAAATTAAGTATAATTTTCAAGTAAGTTAATTTTATGTAATGATATATGTTCAAAAATAATTATCTACAATAGTATTGAGACCGAATTTCCCTTGACAAATTTATGGTAAATGCGTCAACACAACTCATGAAAGATTTTCGAAATGTCATGGTTAAAGCAACGTTGAATTGTCGTAAAATTCATGAAGAATTATGGTAATTTTTACTTAAAAATTTAAATTAACGGACGATGTAGTATACTCTTATAAATTCATAATTTTTATCTTAATTATCTTTTATATATATATTATATTCTCCATTTTTAAACCCAAAAATGAATGATTTTCCTGGGACTTTTTTCCAAAAATTTATTCTGCTAAATCTGTTATATAGTCTAATGGACTGCGGTTACTTTAAAAAAAAAAACAAAGGCTTCAAGAAGAAATCGTCTGCTTCATATGCCGCAGGCTTATTAGACCACGATTGACATGGGATTAAGCCTATTCTACTGTCCAAAGAATGTGAATCCTTCTTGATCATGAATTCTCTCCGTTCATCGAGGTAAGATCTTGAAACTCATCTATGGAATTCAAAGTCAAATTGCCCGCGTAAATCCAGGTTGGTCGAATTCGCCCTTCAAAAACTTAGGGCCAGAGCATAGCGATGCAAATGGGAAAACAATGCCCAATTCCAAGACTGGTTTCCGACTTAAAAAAGCATCCCCTTCTCTTCTCTTCTCTTCTTCCCACATTAATTATTCATTTATTCTTGGCTGACTTTGTAGGGACAGTGCGGAGGACAGCCACAAATTCTGCAGCCCAACAGGCCGAGAAGAAGGTGCTGATGAAGTTTCTCCTTTGGCGATCAGGAAAGTTGTCAGGGGACAGGACATGCTGGACCCATACTCTTTGGGGGTCCCCATTCATTGTCTGGATTTTGAACCATCGAGCCGTATGATGGAGTAACCAGTCGCTCTCTCGTCTGGGATCCCTGCGGGCAGAGAGGAGGATCAAGTTGGCCCTTGCGAACAGCTTGATTCAAATCCGGGCAGTACTTTCCAATTCATGTCTTTGTTTTTTCTCCCAAGCACACAGAGCATAATGATATTATATGACTCTGCAATTTCCATCCTCTACGGAGTCTGAGAGAGGGTAAGCGAGCGGGTCGTGTTCGTCCCTCCAATATTCCCAACCCACCACAACCGGACGTGGGAAGCTTCCATTAGCACTTTCTGGTCGGAGCACACGCAAACGGGCCTTGAGGAAACGGCTTTCTGAAGACATCGATCAATTGCAGCGAAGAAAGCTTGTGGACTCAGAGGGCGTTGATGGAGTTTTGAGTGATCTTCTTCCTAGTAAAATGGATATTTGATTTCTTTTTCAAATAAGTTAATTCGTAATAGACCTATCAATTAGGAACCACTCCATAAGTTTGGATTTCACTACACGGCACAATTCTATTTTCGACCTGTGCCACCATCTCGACTGGTCCGAAAATCCCGGTTTATACACGAGTTTTTTGTGCTCCTAACTGCTCGAGCCTGACTCGAATCAAATAAATATTAAAAAGACTAGTAAAATAATGTTGTTTATATAGAATTAATTTTTAAAATTTTTTATCACAATTTTATATTATAAATATTTTTCATACTTGACACAAACACAATCCAATTTTCTCTATCCTACCTTAAAATCTCAACTTAAGAATATTTTTTTTTATCATATCTAAATTGTACCATTTTTTTTACTGATCTAATGCATAGATTCAGGTATAGAGAAAGAAAAACTCATGAATTCAAGAAAATCATGAGTTCTTTCCGCTGATTATGGCTCGGTCAAAAGTTGGCCGCGGGGTGGGCTGCTTTAGGCTCCTCGCCTGGCTGCCGGATGCCGAGTTTGACCACAACCTTGATATCCAAAGAAATCTAAATTCACCCAAAAAGAAATCAATTCCTCTTTTGCTTACTCGTGTTGTTTCTCCCGATTGCATAAATTCATTTCCCGGATTATTTTATGAAAAAAAAAGAAGAACAAAACACTCGACGAAAAATGCCTCCATTACTTGCTTTCTTGTTGCTTCCTCCATTTTCCTTCGATTTGCGTCCAAAAACTTGCCCCCCCAGCGGACGTTAATAGCCAAGTTTGTTGCAGTGTAACTAACCCACTACTAGCGGCACTAGCATTGATTAATGCGAATGCGAGAGGCTCTCCTCCGGATCAATTTTCCCCTATCGGCACAAGTTCGATAATTTTATCGATATTTCTTCTCATCACCCACTCTCATGAGATGAGATAGAACTATAAGGATCCATATTTATTGCGTGACTGTAACGTCTGCCCTTTACAAGTTGATCAGAGTTTGCCGTCTATAGTCTATGCCCGGGGCATTAAGGTTACCTGACCACGAGGTGAGCCATGAGTGGTTTCCAACCCTCTTTTATTCTTATAATTTTCTCCTCTCTCTCTCTCTCTCTCAATGGATAAATGAAAAATAGGAATGAATTAATATAATATAAGAATAATATCCCTCCCTTTTTACATAGAGCTTATCTTCACCGATCATCATTTTTCGGATAAGGTTGTAGGGTTTTTGGCCAGCCAACTTTCCTTCATGCAAATAAACATTAATAACGTCGTCTGACTTGGCATCAAATTCTCTATTCTGAACGTTAATTTTCCGTGTCGGAATTTTTTTAGCATAACCTAGAATTAACTGCTCGAGTAAATCCCCGACAAGTGTTGTTAAGTGTGCCCAACCGACAGCCGACGCAGCCCCGAGGGACTTGAGGATGCGCTCCGGTCGGGTGGGAGTCGAAGCTAATTTGCCGAGCTACCACGACTCGTTAAGTCAGAGTTGTTTCATTTCCATCTTTGCATTTTCTAATTATGCGATTTTTTAAATTTAAATTATAATTTCTTTAAAATCATCTTAGTTCTATAACTTAATTTTCGTAACTTACTGAAATTATTGTCGTGATGGACCTTTTAATCACGTTGATATCGATATTATGACATGACACCGTAGTAACATTATATAGACATCACGATACCTATATCAGTACGATTTAATGATTGTAATGGATTTCAATAAATTAGGAAGGAAAATTGTAGGAGGGAAAGAGTGATTTGGAAAGTTTTATAAGTTATGTTTAAAAAATTCCGTGGTTTTAAAATTGCTGATATATTTATATTTATACTTATGTATAATTATTCCACATTTGGATACAGTGAAGCAGCCTGGCGTATGCGCTTGCCGAACTTGATCGATGATGACATGGTAGAGTGAGGGATGGAAAAAGGATAGAGACAAAGAACATCATATAATCTTCCTTATAAGTGCGACATAGCATAACGTGTCTCCCATGTTAGTCATACTAATACGTATCTTAATATAAATAATTCTTATAATTCTTAGCCTGTCATTAATTTGTGGCCCACCGTGCCTTCGAATCATGGGTTGTCTACATCGGACATCTATGTCAACCGCGTGTATCTTTATCTGCACATGTCATTCATGGAAGTTTCTCTTATCCGGGCGTCGGATCGACCGGTGTGGTGTGATTGGATTGATTGTTAACCCATAGTCAGATTCAGCTATGCCGAATAAAAAAAAAAAGGAAAATTCAATTAAAACTCCATTCAACAATTCAATGTAGAATTTTCCATTACCGATAGTTAAAATTGAATTGGATTATAAACTAGTATAGGCATAGGTTTACGGATCGGATCGACATTTAATAAGTTGAACCGAATATTTCATATATAATATTAATAATAAATTTACATAATATCCTAATTTAAATATAATTTATAATAAAAATTATTAATATAATCATTATATTAAATAAAAATTTATCGTAAAATAAAATATATAGTATTTTTTTAAGTCAGTCAATTATCACGTCGATTCAATTGAATTTACCGATCGGATCGGAAACTGACCGATTCAATTGGAGTTGACCTCATTAAAAATACAATTAGATTTTTTGTAACAAACATATTAGATGAATGACAAATTTTCGGTTAAATCAACTGAACCGATTCAATTTTTAAAACTGTTATTCAAGCCATTAGCGTTACTATTCTCTAACCTCACCAGTAGGGGCACCTGCCGCCTTTGTCCGAATATGATCATTCCAATTTTCTTTTTCCTACCACTAGAGAGGGGCATGCACCTCCTGACCGTAGAACATCTGACTAGAATGGGGATATATCTGATTAATGAATATTTGAGTCCTAATATAAAATTATCTTAATATAAATTTTTTATATTTATAAGATTTGAATTCGAAATCTTATTTAAAGTAATAGTATGTCTAAAGAGAACAGGTGGACAATCTTTGGTTACCTCACACGAGGTGATAGGAAAATGACAGTCTAGGTTGTTCCTTTCGGAATTTTCTACACGGGAATCGATTGGAAAATATATGGAAATGCGACTGACTCGGAGTCGTGGACGGTAGCGGGAAGAGACACGTTATGGGCTCTCGTTTCCTTCGTTAGGCTCCTAACTGACTCTACCTCCGAATTGTAGAGGAGGGTGAATAGATCATACATGGTTGAATCTTGTGAACCACGATTTTACTTAATTCTGAAGGGCGTAATCCATCCTCCTAGGATAAATCACACTAGATTTTCGTGTAACTTTGGTACGTATTTTTCGATACCGAAAATCGATATGGCCCGACTGAATGATCATCATATTGGAGTGGAGCCAACTGTCCCTTTCATTCTTGGTCCCAAAACATTAATAATCCTTCAACTTGCAATTTTTTTTGGGATAAATTTTGCTCAATTATTAAGGTGGGGGCAAGGGGAGGGGGAACCGACCCATCGGTTCCATGAATTTTCTCTATTTTTCAGTAGTTTATCCAATGGGGCATGTCCCATTTGTATAAATAAGAATCATATGAGGGGGGAAAAACTATTTTAGACAAAAAATAATACTGAAAATGGAGAGAGAGTAAAAACTAGCATTCCTAATGCTGTTTATGACAATATGGGCAAGAAAAAACTCAAAATTATAGAAAATTAATTTGTGGAGATAAGCAATTTCATGATCAGGCGCACGATCTCGTCACCATTCAAATTAGGGTAATTTAGTATTTGAGAAAACGGTTGAAATATACAATTTCACATAAGAAAAAGTTGTAAGTTTATAAGAAAATTAAACACTGTCACTTATCAACTTAAGTTTTTAAATGAAAATGGGTTCGATATCTTGTGGGTACACAACGAATTCAACATGATATCAGAGTCAGTGGGCTCGCACCTCGTCTGACTCGAGTCCGAAAGTCTGGTTCGTGGTTAGTTGATATAAGCCCGAGTACGAAAGGAAATTACTCGACTCGTGGCCAATTGTCTCCTTCGTCCGAGACCGGAAAAAGAATACCTGACTAGTAAATAGTCATTAAGGGTGGGTGTTTAATGACACATGGCAAAGTGAACTACGTTATCACATGAGAGCATGTGTTGAGATATATGATCTCATATCGATTAAATGAAGAAAAAAGTTGTGGACTTATAAGAAAATTAGGTGTCGTCACTTATCAACTTAAGTTTTTAAGTAAAAATGATCGTTTTATCCTTATGAGCTCACGATAATTCAACAAAAATGATGGAAAACTAACAATTTTTTTTATATTTTAAATTATTTCAAGTAATTTTAGTCCTGTATATTATAAGAATCTTGGAAATGATATTCTTGACATGCTTATCGGGAACATAAGTGCATAAGAATTTTTATTGAATCTAGTCTGAGATTTTTTTTTTCCACCATGGATTGTGAGGGAATATGGGAATGAGATCTCAGGATATTCCCACGGAGTACTAATTTCTCAATTTTAATATAGTAAATTATTTATTTTATATGTGAGTGTTCCCCACCAACCTAGAGTTTTTTACCACGAATTTTTAATATTGCTATTTCTCCTATCATTTTCTGTTTTTTTTTTCAATGTTTTCGACGTCCTAATATGAATAACGACATTGATCTTTATTGGATCGATCCGATTTGAATATAAATCAATTAGAGTTTATTAAATTTGTAAATTTCAAATGGTTCTAGATAAGAAGAAAAAAGAAAAGAAAAACTACATCTCCATCATCTCTATTAGATGACAGGCTACTAAAGCCACTCAACCATTAGACAATGGGTAGAAATTTCATTAGGATTATAGGAATGATGAATTCATATCTAACTCAAAAACTTAAATTTAAACTGATAAGGCAGTGGTACTTAATCTCTTATAATATGGCATGATCATTTTATTCAATTTTCCAATGTAGAATTCTATTTCTCAACATTCGCTCTCAATTATCTTTCCTCACATTCACCTATGGAAATATTGTTATGACTTCTCCTTCCTCTAAATGATAAGGTTCAGTGGACTGCTAGCACCTAGGGCCGCGCCTCTCGTGTTATGGTTCCTTGGCACATCCCATGCCAAGGTACAATGTTGTACGGTCAAGAGCATGGGGGCAGCAGAGAGCCCGTGAGAACGTGGCTTACACATGCCACGTACCATGAAAACCCGCCCTCAATAACTATTCATGAACCAAGCATACTCTTCCGTGTTCGGACAATGGAGTCAACTAATCCGATAGCCAGCCAGACTATTGGTCTTAATAATTATCACGAGTCAGACATTTTTCTCCTGGTCTCAGTTTTATGAACAACTGACCTCGAGCCTTCTTTTGGTCTCAAGCCACGGCGAGGTATGAGCTCATACAATAACCAACTTTGATACTATGTAGAAATTCCACAAGACCTATAAGAGCGATAAGTCTATATCTAATCTAAAAACTTAAATTTATGTTAATAGAATAGTGATATGAGCCTCTCATAAGATAATTGTCTGCCGCAAATTCTCCATCAAACCTCCTTCGGAGCTGTTTGTCCCCCATCCGGTTCTCTTCCCTCGGTGAGCTAAAGGCCTAAAATTCTCATCGAAACCCGACCTTCAACCGCAGATGCATTATTCTTTTGAAAAGTTTTTGAGTCCGGTACTAGCAAGTTATTCACGACACATTACACCTATTTTTCACGTACGAATATAGTTTATTTTATCACGTACAATTAAATATTCACCTTCAACATCTATTTACAAGCAGAGTATTTTTCTTTCGGTTTTGGACGATGGGGATAAATGGCTACGAGGTGGGCAATTCTTATATGTACCTGAGCTTAATGTCAATCGAACATGAGCCAAGATTCTGGACTCGTATCAGGCGAGGTGCGAGCCCACTAGATGTATTATCACATTGAACTCACCGTAAGTTTATAAAAGATCGAATCTATTTTTACTAAAATATTAGGTCAATACATAGCAATATTAAACTTTTCTATAAGATGATAAACTCTCTCTTAATTATCGGATATGTAATCGTATTATTTACGGAGTGAAATCGTGATTGCCGTCCCTATTAAAGATGAATGTTACCTCTTGATCGGGATCGGGATGAATTGGCTTCCTTTCCCATATGTGTAATTCTTCCCGGCCATCGCCGCCATCATATGTGTAACAACAGTTCCTAGCCAATACATTACAGACCGGAAAAGGAACAAGGAACACGTGCAGAAATCCTTCGTTTTCCTCCTCCTGCCTGTGAAGACCAGAAAATGACAGCCTTGTCTTTTACGCTGCTCCTTCTTGGAATTCTGTGCATGGAAATTACGTGGAAGATACTGGTTTGGCCAAGGATGGGAAATATACAGGATAATGGACTTCTTCCTTTCTTATTGGATTGATAGCGTATGAAAAATCATATTGTCGTCGAAACATCTTAACTTAACCATATCCGCAAGAGATTCTTAGGTAACTCCGTCTAGAGTAGGCTATTCTACTATTTGTACATTTTTGGGGGTCCATCATGCCTGCAAAATTATTTCAGATTCGAACAGTAATGATTTACTTAAACATAAAATTCGGTCTGGGTAAATATTGTTCATTCGCAGCGCGCAAATAGGGGACTTGCTTTACCGAGGGAAATAGTTATCTAAGCTGCCTCAACCGGCTCAAATTCCTACTGGTCGTACGTGTCTTTTGTCTGATCTGAATGAGATGGTGAATACATAGTTTTTAAAACCATACCGGTTCGGCCGGTTCGACCGGACCGGCCACTCACCCGGTCCGGTTCTCACAAAAAATCCAATTATTATTTAAATGAGGTCAAATTTAATTGAACCGGCCGGTTCTCACTTGAACCAATAAATCTAATTGANTTATAATATACTTATTTTATTTTACTAGAATTATATTTATATTTTATGTTGAATTTGGGACTAACATTATAACTATATTAATTATTTTGATTATAAATCATAATTAAATTATAATATTATATCAATTTATTGGAATATTATATTATTAATATTATTTATTAAACATGCGATTCAACCTATTGAACCTCCAGTCCGATTCATGAACTCATGAACCCATACATTGACCGATTCTTAACCCGATTCGATTTTAAAAACTATGGGTGAATAATGTGCACTAGTTACCTGAAAAACATGCACTTGGACTGGGATTTCTCCGGCGGCTAGAAATATTCTATGGGCATAAAAAAAATCGTAACATATAATTACATTTATAATAAAAAATTATGGGAAAGAATTTTAAAAGGATTAATTATATATATATTTATATTTTAATAATTTCTTTGTATTAATATTAATAATTAAATATAACATATAAAAAATTATTTTTTAAAAAAATACTTTCCTTTTGAGTCATGCTAGCTCAAAAAATGAAATACTTCATGCTTGAGCCGGCGAGATGGTGGGGGCGTGCTGTCACGCCGGACATATTTGACAGGTATAGTTAAATCTGCTCAATTATTGAGCTTGGAACCATTCGTCCAAGTTGGGGAAAGGGAAGGGAACCTATCGCTTCCATATATTGCCTTTATTATTGGTGTATATGTATATATATATATATAAAAGAAAGAAATGGGCAAAAAATGGGGGGAGAAATATGCTTTTCTAGGAAAAAAATAAATTTTAAAAAAAAGGGAGCGAAGAACAAATTAGCCAAAAAAAACCACCATAATTCTGTTTAGCGTATGGTGAGTTATTCAAGTAGTGTGGGGGTGGGATCCACCCAATATTCTTAAATAAAAATAAATATGAATATTTTAATCCTTCAGGGGATAATGCCGGCCCGGGACCCAAACTTAACTGTAGTCCATTTCTATCTTGCCAGCTACATATTCTTTTTTATATATAATTATTTTTATAAAACTAATTATTAGATTATAACTAATTCTCCTCTAGTCGGATAAATTAATTACTTTCCTAATTGTATATCCTTAGTAATTCTATGCATTTTAATTTTAAAGGGATAAATGGAAGGGATAAGCCGCACTTTGGCGGGCCAAAAAGGGCACGGAATGCCTATGATCTCGAATACAGATTTTGCAAATATAGAAATTTTATATAATAATTATTTTAATTGTCACTAAATCAGCCTAATTGGGAAGAAAAAACAATAATCAAACTACTAAACCTGGAAGCTCTCTGTCACATCAAGTCCCGTCATACTCTCTCTATCTCTCTCTCTATCCATAGACACAATGATATTCTCATTTAAAGAGTAAATCGGCTCTCACTTTTGTTTTATATTAATAGTGTTATGTGTAATAATAATTTATTAAATAATATATTTTATATATATCATAATATTAACTTTTAAATATTTTAAATTTTAAATCTAATATAGATACTTTAGTAATAAAAATAAAAATAAAGTGACACAATGAAGCCCCACTCAGCAGTGAAATTTGCCACCGTGGAAGGAAACGCGAGTGGGACTTGCAAACCCGCGACCGACGACCATAGAGACAACGCGGAATGAGGATAGGCTTACGGTGGCGGTGGGGTACCCCACAAACGGCCGGGTAGGTATTTCATCGCGGTGTAATTAACTTCGACCAGGATCGGACTGTTTAAAGGGCGGTGGTTGGATGATTTTAGGCTGATGTGGAGTGGATGTGACCCGACGACGCAGGAGTCGCCCTAAGCTGGGGCCCGGATTGTGAATCCGAAATTTATGCCGGGTTGACCCCTCCAAAGGATATTTCACCATATTGGTCCATTTATGGTGCTCTCTAATTCACTTTTATCAATTTAAGAAGACAGGAGAATCTGTTCTTCTGCATATTTTCGATGTCAGATACAACGATTGATCTGATAAGCTTTAGATTGCCTATGTGGGTCGGGCTATGATCCGGTCCAATAAAATCCAGCCTAAGCCCAACAAAGCCGAAGCCTCAGCTTCACTTGGAGGCCGTGGTCCGTTCCATAACTGGGGCTGCTCATTCAATCAACAAGATAGTCAAGCTAAGGAGTTTTCGATGGAATGGCTCGGATCAGTTTCTAAAGAAAAGGGTGGCGAATTTTGCGCTAGACTGATACCACCGCCGGCTGACCACTTGAGGCAACATTTGTGGGATGTGACCGCCGCCATTGTCATATGGACTCCCCTGATCTATCACGAGGTGGGTCAAAATAGGCAACGGCCATGGTTGCCACAAAGAGTGGCTGCCGCCCATGTTGAGTGGCTCAACACCCTGATGTGGGTTGATTTCCTAATAACAGTTACTGGATATACGAGAAAACTTCCCCCGGCATTCCGTGTAATTTTTCTGACACAAGGAGGCGGCCGAGTGGACACGACGATGATAACGATTTAAATTTCCTGTTTGATGATCTCATGGCTATATTCTCCTCAGAAATCACCTCATTTATTGATTCATGGACCAACTTGTCGATGCTAACATCCCGGCATCGATGTTACAATAACATCTCTCATTTTAGTTGTACGAACAGAAAGGGTTTTATTGATCATAGTTTGGGAGACGCCGGCCCTTGGCCCATCAGTAACCGAACGTCAAAAAGGCAGTGAGCATGCTTATGAGAGGTACAGAAATATTATCATCGATAACCTGAGTTGTCGGGAGGGACTCCACCACTGTTGCCACAAAGGAGACTAAAGCAACTCTCTGCACTGTCGCGGTCAAATCCAGTTGAAAGTACCCAAGGGCCGAAAAGTAATAGAGCATCCTGTGCGTTCAAGATAAATATCCGAGTCAGTTTTGGAGCAACAGGGTTATCCAGAAGACTTCAGAGGGGTAAGCGAGAGATATTTCGTTCACCCGATGGAAACTAGGAAACCGAATGTGAACATTGAACAGCTCCCTGCCCAGCTCTTATTTTGATTATATGGAAGCTTTTGCGATCCAAACCTTCTTCCTATGATATCAGCAATTCCTGCAAAACCCACATTTTGAATCAGACGTGCCACTGTGGAGCATGAGAATGGTTCATTTGTACAGGGAAAGGGTTTTTACCATCTCCACCACACATCATGGCCACTGAGATTACTCCAGTGGGTGACTCCCGCCAGAAGAGTACGGCACACAGAATCAACATCAGTACATAGTAAAGGGGACCCCTTAACAATTCCCTGCAATAATCGATCCAGGAAGCCGAATAGAGTGAACTTTTGATAATGCTCGAAAACAAAAGAGCAAGTACAGATGAGACGCAATTCTTACTCAGGATTTCCTTCTCGCGTAACAGATTTTACAAGGCCCTCATCGGTAGCTAAGGAGAGACCATTGATTACAAGCCGTAAGCAATTCAAGAGTGGAACCAAGGATGCGAAGTAGCGAGCTCCCACTGAGTTGCTACTCTAGATTCTGGAAATTGTCAGTTGAAATATCTTTGGAAAAGGTCAAGAATCACCGGTTGAAGCGTGAATTTTGAGGAGGCTACAACTACAAAGTACCTGAATATTGGCCATGAAGCCATGAAGATCAGCCCGGACAAGATGTGGACCAACTTTCTGCTTAAGTTCTGCTCATAATTTAAGGGGAATATGCAAGAGTTAGACGAATGAGGCTCAAAGCTTTTTTATTTAAACTCTGCAACAGATCGAAAACAGTAATAGCCATCTGGGTAGGTCCTCAGAGGACATCGCGCTTCTGGTCTAGTGCACCAGAAACACAATCGATACTACAGTTTTGAAGAAATATTCTGACTAAACATGGTCAACCTTTTCGACCATTTATATGGAATTCCCTTCTTATTTTTCTCTCCCATTGCTTTTCTGCTTCAAGCATTGAACAGATCCAACAAATGGACATGTACTACAATCAAATCACAGCAAGGAAATTAAGAATGGAGCAACTCTATGCGTATCAACTAGCTAGCTCCGTAAATACTTGGCGGCGTTTTTGCGATTTATGGGGGCAATTCATCGAAAACCTCGTGCAGTCATAGAGAAGCGATGAAGGCGGCACTCGCACTCGAAAAACTTGACTGCATGCACTAGGAGAGAAGTGCCCTCATGCCTTCTCGCGCAAATTTTTAAAATGAAGTGCTCCATTAGAACTCACAGCAGCACTGAGAGCTCCAGCTAGTTCCCCTGCGAAGGGAGAGAGAGAAGGTTGGTGGAGAGAGAGACCTGTTGAATGAAGTTATTCTCAGTGAGAGTGTCGAATGTGAGGACAAGAGAGTAAGCGCCAGCGAGCACTACGGCGGTGGCGCCCGCGTCCTGCAGCAGAGCTCCGGTGGCGGAGCCGGAGCCGGAGCCGAGCGCGGAAGGGCGGAGAGACCGAGACGGCGTCGCGGCATGATGCAAGGAATGGAAGCTAGGAAGTGAGGCGAAACCAGGGAGAAGGGGGGGAGGGCGGGGACAGGTTGTCTGGCGGCCGGGACGGAGAGCGTACGAGGAGGCCGACGGCGACGGCAACAAGAGGGAGAGGGGGGGAGAGAGGCCCATGATGAAGCGGATGAGCTGGCTCATCGATTTTGAATGGGCCCTCTACTGCCCGGTGGATATGAGTCTGACATGTTTGGTTTAGGACATTTTTCCCCCCTTGGGACCACCCGCATGGGCCGTAGCCGTTGGAAATATCAATAATTTTTATTTACAGCAACGAACATGACCTCGAATCGAATCGAGGGAACAGGCATTGAGACATGACCTTGCGATTTGGTTTGGAAGCCAGCAGCAATAATGCACTTGCGTCGGTCCAATTGGGTCCGCCCAACCAACTCGATAACGGTGTATTAAAGACCAGAGTGAAAAAAAAACCAATAATTGAATTATTTGAACCGGTTCTTTAATAATATATATATTTTTGTTGTCAAGAAAGAGTTTTGGTAATTACGTAATTCCATTGGTTCGGTAATTTTAATTGACCTAACCAGACCAAAATCAGTTTTCTAAAAAAAACCCTAAAAAACTAATAAGGAAAAAAAAAAAGACTCCTTGAAGTAAAGTTTACAGTTTACTTTATTTTTAAATGGTTCGATTTGGTCAGCCTCAAAGCGAACCAGACCGAACCAGATTACATGGGCCTTACATTTGTTGGGCCGGCCCAAAAAAGGAGCTAATGATGATAATAGGGCAAAGAAATTTTCAAGGGAAAAAGTTCTTTCTTAAGCACGCAACCACATATGTATATATACTTACAATGTTCCATTTTGGCAAGTTTTTATTTAAAAAATAAAAAATTATAAAGTAAATCTTTTTTTAATCTTTTTAATTTATGAATAACANCTTTTACATTTATCATTTTTATATTTAAATTTTAGATGTTTTGAAATATTTTATTATTATTATGTGATGATATAAAAGTATATATCCGTAAATTATTAAAATTATTATTTAAATATATTATATAATTATATGTATTTATATATGATGAAACGAAGTACTTTGAAATGTATAAGAAAATATAACAGGGGGCTGTGTGCAGCAGAGAGCAACGCTGCAACGGGGCTCTCGACGGTCTTTCCCGCGGAATAATCAAACCGAATATCCGCATTCCCAGTGCGTTGACCGTGCTCGTTCCGTCTGCGGGTCCCACATTCACTCTTTAAAATTAAAAGGAAAAATAGAAGAAGGCAAACTCTGGATTAGGGTCGCGGGGAAATTTCCTTTCGCATCCTGCAGTTCCGTCGTGCGACAATTTCGCCCCCCGAGGTTTATTCCATGACAAACTGGCCCCGTGATTTCGGTTTTAATCACACTTCAATTCCGACACACTGAAATGATTTTGAGGCATTTAAATGCGAACGCCATGCGATGTGAAACTGTATAAGAGATGGAGTATTCAATACTTTCGTAATATATCGAATTCAAGATTATATGCAAAGCCAACCTGTACACCTAAATCCTTCTTGGTAAGCGGGCCATAATTTAAGATATTCGATAATTTTTAATTTGGAATTTGTGCAAAATAAATAATTGACTTTCCTTAGTTATTCATATAAAGTTATATTAGAAGATAGATATATGTAGTGTATTATTCTTTACCTGCAAACCCAATAGTTCTTAATAATTGCCCATCATCGAATTTGATTTGTTAATTAGACACATACACTCAATCTATAATCATATTAGACTAATTCATATAGATGATCATTAGTTCTATACTTTATTTTGATTTATAATCAATAAACTTGTCAACATAACCAAAATAATCCTTTTATATTGAGTGAATTTTGCCACACAAGCTGAAATACTATCACTTACAAATTAACGAATGATGTTCATCATATCTATAGACGATGCTTGGTTCATGGAGTAAAATTAGTAGGAGCAAACTGTCCAAAGATTAAAATGTGGGGTGCAAAATATAATTTCCTAAACAATTCATTCCCCAATGTCAACCTTCTCCCCGGTGGTGATCTCCTGCAGCCGGTTCCACAGCGCACCCGTCTCCTCCCGTATAAAATCGTATTTGTTCTGATTTTAGTCCTCTCACTCCTCCTTTGCAACGGTCTGTCTGCCTCCGTCGATTTCAGATAAGTCTCGTCTGAGTCTTTCCCCGGTGACTTTCGCCGGCGCGGAAATGGAAGCTACGGTGGCGTGCGGGTCGTGGATCCGGCGACCGGAGAACGTCAACCTGGTCGTGCTCGGGAAGCTGAGGCGCGGCGGCTCCTCGCCGGCTGTCATCGAGATCTTCTCCTTCGATCCCAAGACAACTTCTCTATCCTCTTCCCCTCTGGTACTCAACCTCTATTCCTCTATCTAGGGAATCACTCAATATTTCTTTGCACGTATTTACATGATATGCATGGGAAGTATCGGAATTTAACGCCTCGACTTGTCTGAAATTCTTTCACTGCTCATGAAAGTTGACTATTTTGCATGGAGATATACGCTTTGGATGTGTTATGAGGATGGAATTGCATAGAGCAGTTAACAATTACAACGACCTCTTGCGGAAAGTGACATGAGGATGAAACGAAAATTTGCCTTGAGTTTTCCAATTATTAAAAAAAAAATTGTTGCTTGAGCTGATGGGTTCCATCAAAGTAGAGGAATTTATAAGAAAATTATCATATATTTTTTTCCATATCATTGTAGCAGAGATTTTCGTTATGTATGTTTTACAGCTTATTTTATTGTGTTGCTGTTGAAATTTGTGACAATATTCTTGTATGTACGTTGCAATCTCTCAGTGGGTTCTCTCTTTTTGTGCTCGTTTTTTAGGTAACTCATGAGCTCAATGAAAGTGATGGGGACCCATCGGCAATTGCTGTGCACCCCAGTGGAGATGATTTCGTGCTCTCCACCAGCAGTGGTGGCTGCAAGTGAGTTTTTCTTTTTCATTGTTCTCTATCAGCACCGGTATTGTCATTACCTTTATGACCTTAGTAGTTGCAGTACATAACCAGCCTGTGACAGGAGCTTCAAATAGTGCAACTTTATACTTAGCAACCATCAAGGATTGTCTGTTCAGATTTATATAACTTGAACATTATTTTCTCCCCAGTTTGTCATACAGAAGATAGACCTTTTGTGCTTTAGAGATATCGTAAATTGAATGCTGAGTAAGCCAGTTCTCATTACAGGTTTTGCGAAGGTTGTTTCTTTTCTTTCTTCATTTCAAGTTTGACATTTAATAACAAAAATACCTTAGCTGCAGTATGATTTTCAAAGTCTATTAACTTTGTATTTACCACACTTGACTTGGAGGTTATAAATATGTACTTAAATCAGGCCCATGTGTCCAACTTTTCCCATCCCTGGTGAAATTTTTATGAAATAGCCTTGGTTGCTTTAAGTATACTGCACATGTACGTTAAGCTTCAGGGCTTGATTAACACTGAAACTTGATGCTATCAATGCCTTTCAGATTATTTGAGTTGTATGGCCATGAATCAAATTTGAAGCTTCTGATCAAGGAATTACCTCCTCTTAAAGATGTCGGCCCCCAAAAGTGCCTTGCCTTCAGCACTGATGGATCTAGATTTGCTGCCGGTGGATTGGTGAGCAATAGTGTCTTATAATGTGATCAACAAGTTACTGATAATAATGTTGTTGCATCACATGTTTTCATTCTAACTGTATTTGTTATCTCTTCTATTTTTGATTCTTTGAAGGATGGTCATCTAAGAATCTTGGAGTGGCCTAGCCTTCACATCATATTAGATGAACCAAGAGCACACAAATCCTTCAGGGATATGGATTTCAGGTATGACTTCCCCTTAAGTATTCAACGATACACAGTGTAACATATAGATAATTGGAGAAGATACTTCTGCAACTTGATGAATACGTAAAGTGATGCATGGTGTCATGTTTTAACCACTAGGGGCCCAACTATGGTCATCAACAGGATATATGATGTTCTTGCTTCAGATTTTGAGTGTAATACAGAGCTTATGCTTTGGGTTTTTTGGTCCATTTCTGTAGTTGAGGACTCGATAAATCTGTGGGACAGTCCAAAACCTTTTAAGGCTGGGATTATGCTTTGTTTATATTAGTTGACATAAAAATTCTCATCAGTCACTTATATGAGAATGAAGGGATAAAATTTTCTTGATACTCTGCTGTTCTGTTACAGCCTAGATTCAGAATATTTGGCTTCAACATCTGCTGATGGTTCAGCAAGAATATGGAAGGCAGAAGATGGCATTCCTTTAACTACATTAACTCGCAAACCAGTATGTCATTCTGCTTTTATCTGGTAATTGTACCTAGCTCTGGTCCATTAAAAAAAATTATTTTAACTCACTTGTATTCCCTTGGTTCAGGATGAAAGTATTGAATTGTGCCGATTCTCTAAGGATGGGACAAAACCATTTCTGTTTTGCACAGTTCAGAAAGGTGGGTTCAAACATTTGCAATTCTTCATTTATTGAATAAGTAGATTGTCTGAGATTATAAGACTTTTGAGTCTTGCTTATTGTAATGGTATGAGTTTGTATCTTTTGATTGGGTGATTAGCACATATTGATTTTGCAGGAGATAAAGCTGTCACCACAGTTTGGGACATAAGTACATGGAACAGAATTGGTTACAAGAGGCTGCTCAGAAAGCCTGCCGCCATTATGTCCATCAGTTTGGATGGGAAATATCTTGCCCTGTAAGTGGTTCTCCCTCCATTCCATGAATCTGCCTT
Organism: Sonneratia caseolaris; assembly: GCA_900006705.1. NCBI lineage: Eukaryota > Viridiplantae > Streptophyta > Magnoliopsida > Myrtales > Lythraceae > Sonneratia > Sonneratia caseolaris. The sequence goes on from CXYZ01007957.1 coordinate 913,560, forward strand.
TTGAATATTACCATAGATCTTCTGGAAAATTGAAGCCAGAAAATATATACACACACACAAACGGACAATCTCCTATCATTTCTAAGACCTTTGATTCCTTTTCCTTGTTGACACATCCAGGGGAAGCAAAGATGGTGATGTCTGCGTCGTGGAAATTAAGAAGATGGAGGTCAGTCACTGGATCAGGCGGCTACACCTCGGTACCCCTATTACATCCCTTGAGTTTTGCCCTAGTGAGAGGTACCGTCCACTTGTAGATAAAGATCTTACACATTCATATAAAAATTTTCTGTTCCTACTATTTTTTACTTCGAGGCCTGTTTCATATGCTTGGAATCAAAGAATTATGTCATTCATTCCCATGTTATTTTGTTTTGTACGCATGGATGAACGATCGTACTTGATTTCCTGTTGGAACTGTTGGTTGCTTAACAGTCCTTGATAGTCCCATGAAATTAGAAATATCCAACTGTTATGATTGACCTGGTCTGACAGTATCATATCTTCCCAAGCCAGTATATTATCTGATTATTTCATGGTGACATTGCAGGGTTGTGCTTACCTCTTCCAACCAGTGGGGAGTGATGGTGACTAAGCTGAACGTCCCTGCCGATTGGAAAGGTGAACACCTGCTTCCTTGGGAAAAAAGACCTCACCAGACTGAAACTGCAGTATGAAATTTAATGTCCTATGGACCATGCATGCATGCGCCTAGGGCTTATTTTGGGTTGATTTTCATTCCCTTGTGTGTTGCAGAGTGGCAAGTCTACCTAGTGCTAGTTGGGATGTTCTTGGCATCCTTGGCGGCATTCTACATATTCTATGAGAACTCCGACTCGTTCTGGAACTTCCCTCTCGGGAGAGACCAACCCGCAAGGCCGAAGATCGGGGCCATCTTTGGTGATCCACAGCCTTCTGACGATCAGAACATGATTTATGATCTTGGGCCAATGGTAGACTTGTGAGAGCATTTCCGCAGATTTAGGCCCCCTGTGTACACTCTGTTTGTGTGTAAGCTGCAACTGCCACTGACATGCTGAATGAGACTTGATCATTATTGCCCAGATCAATTACTACTTTGCAATTTGTATCTGGATCTTGTTTTGGGCATTTTAACTTCTGTTTGGATAATCATGATATATCTTACACGGTTTTCAATCCCAGTGGGAAGATGACTCTATTACTCGGAGTCGGGTAGTTAATATCGTTTGCACTTCTATGTGGGTCTGAAGGGCGCTTTGTTTCGTAATAACTGACTAATCCACTAGACGGTGTATTATATAGTTTGGAGCCATCAATTAAACTTCAGATACCAAACCTTAAGAGTTTCAAACTCTAAACATGATTTATTACATATTTGATAAGCTCACCTTTTACTTATCAAACAAACTCGCAATTTTATATGTTCTCCGCCAACAATTCACTACAATTACTCAATCTCATATTTCCACCTATCTATACAAAGTAGAAAACTTGACTATCATTAAAAACTTCCATTTAAATTATAGTATTTCTCAAACCAATCCTACTCTAACATAGTTATGTCTATCTTGACTGATTAATGATGCTGATTTAAGAGTGATTAAAGTAACTACATATAATTTCTCATAAAAGTGTATTATATAAAATTAAAAATTCTAATTTAAATGTATAAATAAATTGATTTTACATATTAAAATTGATAATTTGAGTGTAAAAAATAAAAAGTAAAACTTATAATTATTTATAATTTTTAAGTAATGACTACCATTTTAAGACTATTTTCTCTATTTAATCCTTAATTTTTTTATTAGATAAATAAATAAATATATTTTTTTGTAACTCCTCTATTTACTTAAATGTATAGATTATATTTTGGCGGTGGGGAAAAAAAAAACAAACACACGAACAAAGGAAAAGGGGGAAGAAAAATATCTGCCCTTCTGAGTGGAAGATTCTCTGGTTGGGGAAAAGGACATTGCACTCACTCATTCGTCGGCAGTGCACCAAACCTGTCTCATAGTTGGATATAGTCACAAATAAAAATAATATATATCGATATATAATTAATAATAATATAAAAATTCACTTATTTGATTAATAATAGCTTAATCATTTATATCTTTCTGAAAATTTTCATTTATTTTACCGAATTGATAGGGAGTTCTTGGCTCATTGTGCAAAATAGAAAATTATAACGAAAATATCCTAACACAAGTGGCTCCCTTCACGTGGGTGCTTGAGGAACGGGACCTCCTCCGGTGCAGCGCTTACTTCTTCTGGCTAATCTTGGAATGGTCCCTAAAGTTTGCGTACCATTTCATTTTTTCCCACTGCTGTTCCTTCCTTTCCCATCCGATCATAGAGAAGGCCAATTGAAGAATCTTACCGATAAGAATCAAGATAAAAAAAAAAAATCTCTATTCCAAGTTGTGGACAAACTATTATGTTAAGACTTTTTTTCATTGTTACGGCTGTTTCGGTTTAATTATGTAGAATTGGAATTTGTTATCGCACATCCATAACTACAATAAAACTATGTGATGCTCATGGATAAAAACGATCCACCCAGTAACTAGTTCATAAATAGCTTTGATGCATAGTCATCATCCACTCTGAAGATACTGTAAGAAACTCTAGCCATCTCCATTTATACTGATCTATTCCAATCAATAGTAGAAATAAGTTTCTTTCAACCACCAAATTATGCCTCAACTTTATACCGGTTCTTATAAAATTTTCTTTACGTATAAGTCATACTTTTTTTGTTTAGTTTGTACCGTATCAATTTCCATAGTTCACACATCCATCTGTGTTAGATCTTGCATCATCGAATTTTGAAATATAGCATGTGACAGAGTGGAATTGCTCGATCGACTCTCATGGTGATAATTCTTCTTTTGCCTGTACCAGATATCAGCACCGAGGCAAATTATCAATTCGATGTTTGATATAGGAAAATTGAATAACTTTGGGGGAGAGAATAGCAAAAAAGAGAACGTCTGGGGCCCATTTGAGATAAACTCCCCCTTCTCTCTCTTTCTCTCTGTGTGATATTTAATATTTTATTTTGTTTTTATTTAACCTTTTCTCTTTTCTTTTAAATATAATAAGAAAAGGCATTTCCCCTTTCATCTACATTTTCCCTTTTCTCTCTTTCTCTCTCTCTCTCTCTCTCTCATTTACATCTCTGCCACTCTCCCGGCAAGCGAATCAGATGAATTGCCTTCAGAGCCTTCCGAGGTGATGATCACTCGCTTCGACCTCTCGAATCTGCTGATGTTCTCAGTCTCGATCGCGAATCTGTAACAATTTTCTGTCGACTCTTCTTTCTCTTTGATGCGACCTCCAGGTCCTCGTCTTTGCCTCCGCTAAGCTCCAAATGCCATCATCAGCGGAAGGCTGTGTGCAGTCTCAGCATGAAGGTACTATATATCTGAGAGCAGAGTCTGCTCAGAGATCGGATTCTTGTTTTTTTGCTGTTACCGCTGTGGACTCTCTTGATTCTGACACTGCTTGAGCTGAGACAGGGAGCTGCGGAAAGTTCTGATCCGCACTGGAGTATATCTTTGAAGGTAAACTGAAGAATCTGAAACTTTCAAAATGCTTCTGACGTTGAATGTAGTGGTATTTTGTTGAAATGTTATATCCTCCCACTCCATTTTCAGTTCGTGCTGTGGTTTTCCTAAGATTTGGTTGTGAAAAGCTAAGATTATTTTGTTATGGAGATGATGAGTTATGCCATTGAGAAGTCAATGCCAAGTTTCTTATGCATAAGTTTTTTCCAATAAAAGGGAGTTACTTTAATATGTTTCTCCTAGCTAAATCACGATTCAATTCGGTAGCACTAACGTGGTGATAGAGTGAGCTTCAAAATGATAAGAGGCCCTGGATTTGGAAGTATTCCCATAATTTTCCCTGTATTACGACATTGATCTTTTAACTTCGGTTGCCTTATGTTGCCTTTTTTTCCAGTACATCTCATTTGTTGGGATAGAGTAATTTCTTTGATGAGTTCAGGCTCCATGTTTGTATTAAAGTAATCTATGTGGATGGTCTACCAATACTAAGCATTAAACTGTCATTTTGACTTCCATTGAAAGATAAAAGGACAATAGAAATCTTATCTGGGTAAAATATCTTATCTGATAAAATGCTTAGTATCCCTTTACAAACATGACCTGCAGGTATACGAGTTGGTCACACCATAGGTAAGCAAGGATGGATTTAGGGGGGCTTGGCCGCTTGGGGTGGGTGGGTTGGGGGGTGAGGGATGGGTGCAGTCACCTCCCTGAACTCAAGATTATCCTTGAAATATTACGTAAATATCACTTATTTTCATCAATTATTTTTGTTAGATTGCCTTATTTTGCCCTGGATTCGTCCTTATACTCCTCCTTTGAGTCTCACCCCCTTAAATAAATTTTCTTGATTTGTTCTGATTCAGTGATCTCATTGCTAATTGATTTTATTTGTTCCCTAGACTTGATCGGTGCTTGTATTTGCAGGCCGTTTCTGGTTCAACTTCTAGTGCAGCAGACATGGGTGGCTCTGACGTGAAGGAGGAAAAATCAGAGACATATAGCAATAACATGACAGAAGCTATGGGTGCTGGTAAGTCTATATTTTCATTGGGTGAAATTTGTATGGTCTTGTTGGTGTCTACCTAGATAGCTGATGATACTTTTCTAATACAGTTTTGACTTATAGGCATGAACTGGGAATGAATTACAACTTCATTCGCCCGGACTTGATTGTGGGATCATGCTTACAGGTAATATTAATAATATTGAAGTGCAGATCTAACCTTGTCTCATTTTGAGTCTAATATGCTGCTTCTCAACATCTCCCTGACATCTGAATTTCTTTCTTTCTTTCTTTCTTTTTGCCTTCCTAATCTCAGACCCCCGATGATGTTGACAAGCTTCGCAGGATTGGGGTCAAAACAATTTTCTGCCTACAGCAAGATCCAGATTTGGAGTATCCATACATCATTAGCTAAAGTTTATGTACTTTTTTTAGATATGTTAACTTTTAAAAAAAGGCTATTTTCAGTTAGTATTAAGGCATCTTCATTCCTTAACAGATAATTCCAGATATTTTGGGGTTGACATCAAAGCAATTCAAGAGCATGCCAAGTCGCATGATGATATTCAACACTTGCGTGCTCAGATAAGGTTGGCCATGAAAAAAAATGCTCTCTTTGATGAATAAAACAGACTAAGGAAAGCATGAATGGTATCTAATTTACTGAAATCTAAAATATTCATCTGGTCAAAATACTGTAGTTGACTTAAACTTCGTGGCATGAACTAACAAGTTTAGCCCTTTGGAAACATAAATGGTAAACTTTCTTCAAGTACGTTTACTTGGGCATTTTTGAATTTGATCTAGCTGCTTCAGGAGCAAAATACATCCTGACACTCCAGTGAGTTGCACCTTTTGTAGTTACTACTCTTCACCCTGAGCACATCCCTCCCCTTGTCTATTATGTCTCTTTAATTAACTATTGGGAAAAATATAGTAAGCATCATAAATTAGAGAGTGCCATTGAAGTCTGACTTGACTGTTTTGCATCAGGATAGTTTAGTTTTGCCAGATAAGTTCTACTATATACTCACGATACAGTTCTTTATCTATTATAGTACTCTAATATGTTATGTAGCAGGGATTTTGATGCGTTTGATTTACGTATGCGGCTGCCAGCAGTGGTTAGCAAATTGTACAAAGCCATAAACCAAAATGGAGGTGTTACATATATACATTGTACTGCTGGACTTGGGAGAGCTCCTGCTGTTGCGGTATATCATATCTGATCTACTTGTTTCCCCTTTATTTGCCATTTTTCCCCAATTTCTTTCTTCATAATTTAAATGAAGGATATCTGTTCCTGTCTCACCTTCAACATACATTGATATCTTGAGCTGTCCGAATTTATTTCAGCCAGTTGATATCTTTACCAACAATGAGACTACCAGAATCCGACATTGTAAAACTACTTAAGGATCATTTTCTGTAAATGTTGATAGTTTTTATACAATGTCCTTCTAATGAGCCCATATGTGGTGCAGAGAAGTGGCAGCAGCCTTGTGCTTTTTAGATTTCATTAAAGTGTCTGTAGTTTGATCATTGTTAGTACATAGCTTACTGATACTTTCTCTTTATTTATCATTCAAAAACGGAAAAAAAAAACTTACTGATACTTTCTATGGATTTCAGCTAGCATACATGTTCTGGATTCAGGGGTACACACTAAATAATGCTCACAGATTGCTTCAGGTAACTGCTTGTTATGTCCAAGAATTTGACCAAATACATGTGAATGTGCTTCTGACACGACTTTTGAATAAAGGGCAAATAATCCTCACCC
>CXYZ01007957.1:920301-945942 GCA_900006705.1 Sonneratia caseolaris
GCTATGCGTTTTACTTTATTGCCCTAACAAATAGAAAAGAAAATTTCTTCCTCTGATGTTTGTGGCCTTTTCAGCTAGGAATAATTTAAGTTGCCTATTAATTGATATTTTTAATGGCTAGGTTTTACCTTTAAATTCTGACTAATAATATTTTGATATCAATAAATTGTTGAAATTTATTATCAAGATGAAGATAGCTCAGCAAATGGTCACGTTTTAGTTTGTCTAGATATGATCGTGTTCTAGTGGAATGGTGCTGGAAAGCTTGGTCTCTTTCAAGGAGTCCAGTAGATAGTTCTATAAGAAAAGTTTCACATACACAATAATCAAAAGTTTACTGACTTATTTCTTCATTATTATAGCTATGACTGATGACCTCAAAATAATGTGTCCCACTGCAGAGCAAAAGGTCATGCTTCCCAAAACTGTATGCAATAAAAAGTGCCACAGCTGATATTGTGAGTGACTTTCATTTTCTGATGCCTTGAAATAATCTGTATGTGTCCAAGCTTTTGCTTGACAATTATATTTCTGATATTTGAACAAATTTTATGAAATAGAAAGACATACAGAAAGTAGAGTTTTCATTTTTTTTGATGTTATATGGCAATAACTGGATCATAAATTCGTTATATTTGTCCTCAAATGAAGCTTACAGGATGTAAAAGGAAGCCAATAACTTTGACATGGGAAGATGATAACTGCTCTACTGTGGAAGTTTCTGGACTTGATATTGGATGGGGTCAGGTATTAACATTCTTCAAATATTATTTTTTCTATCATTTTTCCATATAGCATTTCTTTTCAACAGTTAAAACTATTATATTTTTCAAACTACTATCTCCATGAAGTATCACGAATCTGAGGAAATATGCCTGTGGTCAAGAGCATCTCACTGTAGGCTGGTTTTGGATCCAAATAGTTGAGCAAACTAACTGAATGATTATTGGCTTAATTTATTCAACATGCTACATTTGTCGGGTACAAAATTGTTTTTTTTAATTATGTAAAGTACTGTGTCCATTGGATAAATGATTGTTGTTTTCTTTTACCTAATTGGATTATAAAATTGTACTTCCACAGAGAATACCGCTTGAATTTGACAAGAAGGTGGGATCATGGATTCTCAAAAGGGAATTGCCTGTAAGTGCTGTACTTAATCTGTTCGTTCTGGTTGAATATTCGCCTACTCCTATCATTAAGAAGTCTACAGAGTATTATTTGCTCAGTGATCCAATGATTAACCTTAGATGTCAGCATGTACATAGTTCTCCTGCATTTGCAGTAAAATTGATTTGCTTGGGTTATGTAAATGTTAGTTTGTTGAGAAATTACTAAAATAAGTTCACTGGTTCTCAGCAATTTATCCTCTGGGGATCGTTCCTTTTTCACTTCTCTAGTAATTTTTTCTATTGGCCGTGCTGCTTGAAGAACTAAAAGCTTCTCTTTTCAATGACTTTTCTGGTTGAAGACATAAGCAGCCTTTCTTTCATTTTGCTACACTCTGGAAGAGTTAGTCTGTTTCTTGGGGTGAAAAGCTGCTCTTTGTATGAACATGTTCTGTGACCATATAAGCATGCATGCTGTTTACAGGAAGGAGATTATGAGTATAAGTATATCGTTGATGGTGAATGGCTCTGCAATGAGACTGAGCTTGTTACATCACCAAACAAGGATGGCCATGTGAACAACTACATTACTGTAAGTTCAATTCAGCTCATAACTCTTCAGTTATAGCTTACTGAAAAGATTGACTGGCAATCCAATAAAAACATAAAATTTTCCTCTTTTCTTTTTCATCCAAAGGAAATAAAGTCGAAGCAACTCCTGTGCAATTCAAATGACAGCTCTTCCATTCATGCTTCTGCAGGTCACCGATGATGATCCCAGTAGCACTAGTGCATTGCTGAGGAAGAGGCTCACATCAGATGACCTGGATCTAACAAAGGATGAACGCATGGTAATCAGACAGTTTCTTGAAGCAAGCCCCGATAAGGAGTGAAAATGCTGACACAGGTACATCGATGCACCATGATCTGTACTACACCAATAATAATGAATCTTGCTTGCACTGCAGCAGAAAAAAGTCATATATGCACGCTAGTCATACAAATATAGATGTTTTAGTGTAAATTGGCTGGTAACAGCGGAGCAGTGTACACGCACAGATTATAGCAGTAAATTCCAATGTCTTAGCAAATAAAGGTCATGTAGAAATCATCGTTACAGTATTGGAGAGAACTATTTGTTTTTACACTTACGATTATACTGATCTTTACTCATTTTATTCTTCGTGCTGTCTCAATTTTCATTAGATCATGCGGCTATTTTGAACATAGAAATTCTTCCACTATGATCGCCTGACCCTATGTGGTACGGTCTAGACATAGCTTGTTTGAACAACACATGACACACAGATTGCGATCCTTGGTTATTATCAAGGATAGTATAGAAATAAGCCTATCACAGAAATGGAACACCTAATGGTTGTGTTAAATTCATTTTGATGGACACTACTACTATATGATCTCATACTGAAAGCAGACGGTCTTGGCTCTTGAGGTCTTCCAAGAGAGCAACCCCTTTCTCATTTGGCGCCTTTTTGGAGACAAAAGTACAATTCCTCTTGGCAGGCCTCTCTGCATTGTCTGTTGTTAAGTTCTAGACTTTTACATCCTATTTTGAGGTGTTTGGGTTTCGTAAAATTAGGTGCATCCTTACTTTTACTGACTCAAAAAATTCTACCGGGCTTGGCCACCTTACGTAAGTGATGACACGTGGGACCGGCAAATCTTTTAGACAGCGAAAATGATGGGACCCACCCATCTTTGTCCTCTCTCTCTCTCTCTTCATTTGTGATACGAAAGATAAAAGAGTGATTGTTCTAATTTTGTGTTTTTTTTCCCCTTCCATGTCACATATTTTATTTTAATATTATTTCTTAATAATATAAAATACTTAACAAATACAATAATTTCATGTTATAACTTACTTTTTTTTATATAAAAGATAGACATTTCACATTATGCGAATTTACCTGTAATTTTACAACATCTGACGCGAACGCCCACCTAAGTAAGATTCTTGTTGAAAATCCTCCTACCTTCAGGATGGCATGAGCTGTAATTTCCTCTTTCGGTTAGCGCATCTCATCGGGATCTCTAGTCACTCCTTTCTTTTTTCTTTATTTAGGATTTAATCATATCCGACGATTAAAATTCCCGTCTATGTCTATGAAAAAAAGGGAAGAAAATGCGACGAAAAACTCTTATTTTTAAAATTGGTTTTTGCAGTAGAACAGAGAAGAGATGGTATTGATAATGTTCCTCGATAATTTCATACGTTAAATGCTGAGATGTGATTATCTAAAACCCTTCGTCCCAAAATAACATTATTAGATCCCTTGGTATATTGTCTTTGTTTTTAGTGGGTTGATAATATGCATAGATAGTACTTGATAATCTGAAAATTATGAAAGGAAAGATTGCACGGCAGTCAAGCCCTGCGGTTAGATAGTTATGTGTCCATTGCATAGTTTTTTAAACCAGACCGAGCCGGGAACTGGTTAAGGTATGAGTTTATGAGTTGGATCGGGAGGTTCAATGAGTTGAACAATATGTTTATAAATAATATTTTAATAAATTGATATAATATTATAATTTAACAATAATTTATAATCAAAATCATGAATATAATTATAATATTAATCTCAAATTTAACATAAAATATAAATATAAGTTTAGTAAAATAAAATAAGTATGTTATAATAGGTTTTTATTTTTATTTTTATTTTTATTTTTAAGTTGGCTGGTTTTCTCATCGGTTCAAGTGGATTTATTAGTTGGAATGAAAACCGGCCAATTTAATTGGATTTGACCTCATTTAAATTATAATTGGATTTTTTTGGTGAGAACCGAACCGGGTGAGTGGCTGGTTTCCGGTCAAACCAGCCGGCCCAGTCCGGTTTTTAAAACTATGGTCCATTGGACTCGTAGCTGGTTTAAGCTGAATTTAGATAAGTCGTCTAATACCGATGACTGTTTGTAATAAAATTATCGTGCAACATTCTCAAGATCAGTGCGTGGACGTTGCCTTGCCTCGCTAGGAAAGACTGCATCTGCATGGTCCCGAAGGGACAGTCAAGGTACTAATATTATTACTTCTTATTACATGTAGTATAATCTTTAATTTCAGTTAAATAATGACGGTTCTTAATTTATAATTTGATCCTTTTCTTCATTGTGGTAACTGTCTGGTGTGACCATAGTTTTAAAAACTGGACTTGGCCTGCCGGTTCGACCGGTTCAACGGGAACCGACCACTCACCCGGTCTGGTTCCTATAAAAAAATCCAATTGCACATTCAAAGAGAAAAACTCCGATTGAAATGGGTGGTTCCCCGTCCGACCAGTGAACCAAATTAAATCCATGAAAAAACTATCCCACTTAAAATTAAAAAAAGAAACAAAAACCAATTATAATTTACGTATTTTATTTTATTAGACTTATGTTTATATTTTATATTAAACTTTTATTTAATATAATTGTTATATTAATAATTTTTTTATAAATCATATTCAAATTACGATATTATGTAAATTTATTAGTAATATTATATTATTAATATTATTTATTAAATATGCGGTTCAATCTATTAACCCCGGTCTGATCCATGAACCCATGCCTATACCGGTTTCCGACCTAGTCCGATTTTAAAAATTATGAGCGTGACTCTACAGCCCACGAAGATCACTTGTGTGGCCTTTTGATTTGACTCGATCACGAGTATTATGAAATGAAACCTTCCATAGATAAGTGTTTCGCATAACTTTTTTTTTCCTGCATTTGAATATGCACCAAAGTTAGAGGGAGTTGCAAATAATTTTATGATTTAAAGGGACGCGAACGGATTCAAACAATTCTCAAGGGGGGAAAAGAAAAACAAAAGAAATAAATAAAATTCAACGAATCACATCAAATCTATGTAACTCGTCACTAAAATAAACAATCAGTAGTTAATGACCCTCTCCCCTCTCTCTCCCCCCCTCTCTCTCTCTACACACAGCTCACGTCGACTCGCCAGAGCCGGAGAGCTCTCGGCTCTGAGGTTGGATCCGGAGCTTCATTTGCAAATCCTTTGAGGTTCCCGGAGCTTTTCTATCACTTTCCTTGGAAGGAGAATCCGCCCATCTTCATGGGCCGGAACTCGCCGGCGGACATGGACGACAGCCCCAGCAGCGCCGCATACGGCTCGATTCGCGATCGGTTCCTGGTCAAGCGGAACCCCAATCACCACCATGACGACGATTACTTCCGGGACCATCACGGCCGCTCCGGCCGAGGTCGGTCCGGTAAGAGCCGGTTCAACCGGAAGGGGCTGTTCTGGCTGTTCCCATTCCGTGGCAAGTCGCTGTTCTACGCGGCGATACTCTTCGCGGTGTTCTCGTTCGCTTTGGCCTCTATGGTGCTGCAGAGCTCGATCACCTCGGTCTTCGGCAGGCAGGGCAGCGAGCGCGGGAGGATGCTGAAGGAAGGGCTCAAGTTCGGGAGCACGCTGAGGTTTGCGACGCCGCTTCAGCAGCTCGTGGAGGGCGGAGGGCTGGATCGAATCCGGCTCGAGAGGAGGATCGGAGTTCGACCTCCAAGGATCGCTCTTGTGAGTGTTTCTTGAGCGGAGATTAGCGTCTGACAGCTTTATTGTTTGCTTGCATGATCTGTTGGTAGTTCTCTTAATTGTTCACTGAAGCTGAGGAAGTTTGAAGGATATCTAGATTTCTAGGCAGGCGCTTCAATGGGTTGCAGTGGTTGTTGATGGTGAAAGAAGTGCGCAGTTCATACTAGTATCACTCGGATTTTCATATTTCAGTATGGAGCTGTTTGAGAATGTAAATTGGCATCAAATTTATTGCCCACATTGTTTTTTTTTTTCCAGATATTCATGGTTCCGCTTTGTTGGTCCACAGATACCTGTCGTTGACTGCAGTTGGTTTTCTTTGCTTATTATCCTCTGGTGTTGATCTCGATGTCAACTGATTTATAAAAGAGCAAGATATCATTGAATGGATTGCATTCGCAATGTTTCTTCCTGTCCTTTTATAGTGGGTTTAAAATTTTATGTATTTTTGATGAATTTCAGATATTAGGCAACATGAAGATGGATCCACAATCATTGATGCTATTTACTGTGGTGAAGAATCTACATAAACTTGGTTATATGTTTAAGGTAAATTTGTCTCGTGCGGATGTGTTGGCAATCAATCTGTTTTTTCTTCTTTTTGTTTCCTTTATATCTACACATTGTCATGATGTCCTGCAGATATATGCTATTGAAGATGGTGTAACCCATCCTATGTGGGAGACTATCAGCAGTTACATTTCAATCCTAAATGCTGAGCAATATGGTCATATTGACTGGTCAATGTATGATACCTTATTTAGAATTTGATTATGACCATCCAACTTAATCAAGAGATGGATCTCTTCTTAATTTTTTCGTTAAATTGTTAATTTAAACTCTCTTCGCTGTTAACAGTTATGAAGGTGTAATGGTGAACTCTGTTGAACCAAAAGAGGCCATTTCAAGGTTTGTTCACATCCTCTCATAGCACTTATTATCATTGCTCTGTTCCAGTAGTCTCTTGAAAATCGTGGACATGGTTTGTCAAGCCTATTCTTGATTTTTGTATGGCGATCAGGATTTTCTTTTCTTTTTTACTTTTGTTTAAGATGCCTTTGCAAGCAGTACTAACAAATATTCAGTGCTTTTCTTGGATAGAAGAATGTTTAGAATTTTCTCTTCTACCTTATATTTTTGTTATATCAATTTAAGAGATCAGTACTATAATGGTAAAATTAAACTTTTATTGATATGTTTTCTTTCTTGGTAAATGTCATGATGCATTGATCTTAAGGAGCTTAGGGAAATTGTTTTTCTACAGGCTTTTGCTTTTCTAAATTGCTAGTTTTATTGATTTTTATTTATGCAGCCTTATGCAGGAGCCTTTTTGTTCACTACCCTTTATATGGATAATACAAGAGGATATTCTAGCAAAGCAACTTCCTTTTTATGCGGAAATGGGATGGAATCATCTTATCTCCCAATGGAAAGGTGCTTTCAGTAGGGCAGATATTATCGTCTTTTCTGAATTCACTATGCCGGTATGGTTTTCAATTTATTCATTAGATTATCTTTGTATTAACTCTACATTTATGAATCCATGCTTTTTACTTTATATAATTATTTTTCCTTCCTCCATCAGATGTTATATAGTATGCTTGACACTGGAAACTTCTTTGTCATTCCTGGATCACCAGTAGATGTGTGGTCTGCAGAGAGGTACCTTGAGACCCATGTTAAGTATCAATTGAGGGAGCAGTACGGACTCCATGAAGATGATTTGGTGGTTTTAGTTATTGGGGGTTCTTTCTTCTACAATGAGCTGTCATGGGATTATGCAGTCACAATGCATACTATTGGACCTCTACTCATTAAGTATGCGAGGAGAAATGATGCAGGAAGGTCCTTTAAATTTATTTTCTTGTGTGGTAACTCGACAGATGGATATGATGAGGCTCTACAGGTACTAATTGTTCATTTTGAATGATCTTGTCTTGCTTCCATGAAGAGAACATGGATTCTTATATTTCAAGTTTTGAGCTTTTCTATGTTGATCATAAATATCAATTAAACAGGGAGATTGGTCATGTTGTTTTCTGAGCTAGATCGGAATGCTTGATGGCCTTTATTCCACAATATTGAGATTTAAATACCCTCCTATAATGGTCAATAAATAATGTTGTCTGTGTTACAGCATCCTGGGCTTCACGATGTTGAGTTTTTAGCAAACCATTTCATCTCAAGTAGATACTATTTAGATGTTACTTTAGCTTGTTACGTTATAGCATTCCTTATTGTACTTAGAAATTATATTTGGTCTTGCTCCTATAGTAAAAAAAATTCACTTTCCTTTGCTAGAAAATTCACATTCAGACAATGCTTTCTATGTTTAATTATTTCATTGTGTCAATTGTGTCTAATTTTTGTGCTTTTGATGCGTATCCATTTATTTCGTACTTTTACAGGAGGTTGCTTCACGTCTAGGTCTTATTACAGGTTCAGTAAGGCATTTTGGCTTGAATGCAGATGTAAATGGTGCCTTGGTTATGGCAGATATTGTTCTTTATGGTTCTTCTCAGGATGAACAGGGGTTTCCATCCTTGCTTATACGAGCTATGACCTTTGGGATTCCTCTTGCTGTACCAGATATTCCTGTCATAACAAAATACGTATGCCTTATCACTTTATAGTTTCAGCTGTCTTTAAAACGTTTTAGAGATGATTGCATCTTTTATTCCTTTTGTACTTACTATATTTTATGAAATTTGTAGGTTGTTGATGGTGTTCATGGGATAATTTTTCCAAAGCTTAATCCTGATGCTTTAACAAGCGCATTTTCCCTTCTGGTATCAGATGGTAGGCTCTCTCAGCTTGCTCTTGCTGTTGCTTCTTCTGGAAAGCTGCTTGCTAAAGACATGCTGGCTTCAGAATGTGTTACTACATATGCAAAACTTCTTGAGAATATTCTGCATTTCCCATCGGATATCACTCTGCCTAGTTCTGTTTCTCAACTTCAGCAATTGACATGGGAATGGAATTTTATTGCTAAGGAAATGGAAAATAAAGAAATGACTGACATGACTCGCATAGATCATGAGAACATTCCCTTGCAAAAATCTAGTCTTGTCTATGATATGGAGGAAGAGTTTGGTGAGCATCCAAGAATCACTTTACAAAATGATACAGAGATCCTTTTGCAAGATTTCCCAAGTGAAGATGATTGGGAAGTTTTGCAGGAAATAGAGAGGTTTGAAGAGTCTGAGAATGTAGAAATGGAAGAGGTATGTATCAAATGCTCTATCATGATTTGCCTCAACCTTGGGTATTTTCTTTCTTCCAATCATTGTCAAAGCTTTGTGGCTGTTTCAGCTTGAAGAAAGAATGGAGAAAGATCTTGGTGAATGGAATGATATATATCGTAATGCACGGAAATCTGAGAAGCTCAACTTTGAATCAAACGAAAGGGATGAAGGAGAGTTAGAGAGAACAGGACAACCCGTGTGTGTATATGAGATATATGGAGGGGCTGGAGCTTGGCCCTTTTTACATCATGGTTCTTTGTACCGGGGCTTAAGTCTTGTAAGCTTCTTAATTAAGTCCATTATCAACCATCTTGTTTCTAACTAGAAACTTTGTCTTCAAATATGAATTATTCTTAATTTGTTTTCTTTTGGACTGTCTTAATATTTTGCTTATATTAGCATCCTCATGGGTGTCTGGTTTTTTCCTTGGCCATCTAATCATGGCTTATTTTGTGTGTCAGTCAAAGAGAGGAAGAAGGTCAAGATCGGATGATGTGGATGCAGTTGGTCGGCTTCCACTTTTAAATGAGTCTTACTATCGGGATCTTCTCTGTGAGATGGGAGGAATGTTTGCAGTTGCAAACAAGGTCGATAACATTCATAAGAGACCTTGGATTGGATTTCAGTCCTGGCGAGCTGCTGGTAGAAAGGTAATGGTTTCAATAAGCCAAAAATCCAGTTCTTCGTAAAGTATATAGGTATTGATTGCATATGAACTTGTAATATCCAATAAGGTACAGACTCGGAAGGACTTGATTTGGGGAGTAATCCTCATCAAATGCATCCAACTATGTGACCATTTTGTTTAGAAACTTATTCTCTAATCAGCTTCAGCTGTTCTAACCATTGTTGGACTGTATTTGTCACAGCAGGTTTCATTGTCGACAGCAGGAGAGAAGGTCTTGGAACAAATGATACAAGAGAAACCAAAAGGTGATGCGATATACTTCTGGGCTCGCTTAGACATGGATGGTGGAGTCACTGGAATGGAAGATGTCCTCACATTTTGGTCAATGTGCGATATTTTGAATGGTGGAGGCTGCAGGTACTTCTCTTACAGTGCAAGAATGTGTTGCTTTACTAATGGTGCCAGGAGACCCATCAAATATATAAGTGAATTAGTGTTATCCTACCAGCCTATTACCATTTTAGCGAGGAGATAGATTTATATGCTCAGTAGGATGCCAAATTCTTGATTCGCGGGTAGCATTTGGAGTGGCCAGGACTTTAGCTGTCTGTTTAGTTGCAGAAAACTCAATAACAGATATGCTAGTTAGTGTTGGATTGCACACTTTTAATAGGGGTGTCTTTCAATGAGAATGTGAAATCTTGCTTTATTTTCTGAAAAGTTGAAGGGTTGATGAGTTAAATACAATTTTGATCTAAAAAACAAATTTCTTGATTTTTATTCGTTTATTCTGGTCATAAGTCATAATAGTGTCTCTAGTTCATGGCTGTGCCTTTTTCTTGAATGTGTAGAAATGCTTTTGAGCATGCCTTCCGAAAGATGTATTCATTACCACCTCAAATGGAAGCTCTGCCTCCAATGCCCGAAGATGGTGGTTACTGGTCTACTCTTCATAGCTGGGTCATGCCAACCCCTTCATTTCTCGAATTCATAATGTTTACCAGGTAAACTTCTGCTGACGTAGTTAGCTGGTCCTTTCTTTTAGAGACTTGTCTTCTTGTACTTAAAGATGCTCTTTTCTGTTAGTCCCACATCAGCTCGTAATGTTTACTTGCTAAACTTCCTTCTAGCGTGATTTACTGATACTTCCTTTATAAGGAAGTGTCTTCTCGTATCAATTCAGGGGGCATTTTCTTTTCCAGAATGAAATTGGCCTGTGTTTTTCAATCTTGCAGGATGTTTGTTGATTCTCTAGATTCCTTACAGTCAAATTTTAGCACAAGCAACTTCTGTTTGGTGGGTTCCACAGAGCTTGAGGTGAGTAGTTTTAAAGATTTCACGTTTTAAAGTCCCCTCAGATCAAAAGAGACTGTTCGTTAGAAAACAGTTTTTAGTTTTTACATTTTGCATTATGAAAGAACTAAATATGCAATTTATATTTGTGTAGTATGTAGTTATGTTTGATGTGATGTTACCGAACTGTTCTCTCAATGTTTCCTAGCGTGCTGAAGGTTCTTCAGGGAACAAATCTAGTTCCTCCTGGAGAACCCAAAAACCCAAGGAAATTTGTGTCGTAGCAGAGACTGATGTACATTTTTCCTTGTCCAATGAACAGAAAAGGCATTGTTACTGTCGTGTTCTGGAGCTTCTCGTAAATGTGTGGGCCTATCACAGTGCAAGGAAGATGGTTTACATGGACCCGCAGACAGGCTCACTCTCAGAGCAGCACCCAATCGAGCTGAGGAGAGGGTTCATGTGGGCAAAGTACTTCGACTTCGCCCTTCTAAAGAGTATGGATGAAGACCTAGCAGAAGCAGCCGATGATGGTGATTACCCTTCAGACTTCTGGTTATGGCCGTTAACGGGCGAAGTCCACTGGCAAGGGGTTTACGAGCGGGAGAGGGAGGAGAGGTACAGGTTGAAGATGGATAAGAAGAGGAAAACCCGAGAAAAACTCTACGAGAGGATGAAGTTTGGGTATAAACAGAAATCACTCGGGAGATGAGGGCAGAGAAATTGCTCGTTTTTACATCAGAAACCTTGTCAAGGCATTTATTTGTGTTTGAGGATTCCCTATCGAGACTCACGGAGCCTGAAGATGCGAAAGATCAAGGGGGCCGGGTTAATTCATCCTAACCTTACGGAGCCGAAACGGTCCCCAAAATCACACTCCAAAATGGATTTCCTCATTCTTTCTGGTAGTAAGCGGATGAGATCAAGAAGGCTGCTTCCTCTGAGGTGGGTCTTCTTCGCGTTCCGGAATTTTTGGCTCCCCGAGTTCGATTCAGGTACGTGGTAAAGGGTATATATAATAACCAGAACCCGGGAGTTCCCATTTCATGTTCGATTTTCCCTCTTTAATCCTATGACTAGGAGGAGGAAGGTCTAGATTTAGGGAGAGCCTTCAATTCTTTCTTCTTTTTGTTCCCATATGTAACATTCAAGCCTCTATGAGAGAGGCAATTTTGATGAATACTTCCTCTGCTTAGCTCTTTCTTCCCCATCCATGAGATTGAAAGCCTAAACATGTCAAAGAGGACACCTCTCAACCCTAACTAATATGCTCTACGGTATGCTTTGATGCTCAAGAACCGACAAGATGGGTTGGAAAAGAAGAAAAATGGACAACGCTTTCAAAATTATCAAAAGGCGAGATGCGATGCGGGCGGGAATGGAGGCGCTCGGCAGGAAAATCAAAATCAAAATAATAATAATAATAATAAATTTCTGTAATTTGAGGAAAAAGTTCAGGGGAAGATTGATAACTCATGTTTATGTTAATATCTTTAAGAATATATATTTATATATGGCAGATATTGTGATTCCTCCACTGAAGAGATGAAATTTGATCCTCATAGCCAAATACGAGAGATAGGTTGGAGGTACGTACGATGATTCGGATTCATTTCAATGGTCAGATGTCACGGTATCAAGCAGTATCTGTCTATTAGGCAACCGATTGCGTATCTTTGACACTATTGCATTGGCACCGAGCGAGCGGTCCTCCCAGGGCCGATCCTGTGTAGCCAGCCAGTTAAATTTAGCCCGCCACTCACTGGCTGTCACAGTTTCACAGCTCCGCTCTCTCCACCTCTCTCTCACGCCCCCTCAGTCCACAGGCCACCACCGGGCGCTCTTCCACTGCGTGGGTGTACTTCGATTTTCACTCGATCCCTTTAACGCCCTACAACCACTACCTCCCTTCCCTCCCTCCCTCGCTTCCACCTCTGTGTTGAGTGCAGTTCCCCCTGTGCCTCTCAATTTCTTGAAATTCTGTCAACAGCTATGACCTGAGCGTAAGCTGTCCTGCTTTTATTTTTCCTCCCAATGTTTGTCAGTCTGGTAATTCGTTTTTTTTTTTGGGCTGTTTGGGCTTCCGTAGACACCCTCACGGTAGTCTTTTCGTATGGTCGTGCAGGAAGATTAACTCACCTGTTGATTTTTTACTTCTCTCGTTGTTCTCGTTTTCTCCGAAATCTTTCGACCCGTAGATGCCACCCCACGCTTAATGCTTTGTTGGGTTTCCTGTATTAAAAGGCCACTTGGCTCCAGTACACAATTCTGCTTGTCGAAAAGAGGGTTTCCATGGAGATGGGATTGTAGATGCCCGTTCCTCAACTTTAGAGGAAAACTGTTTTTAGATTTTGTCATCAACTAAACTACCATGATTTGGCAGCTAACTGAATTTTTTTTTCTTGTTATGTTAATGTATCTGTATCTTCAGAGCTGGTCCCAGAGAGATGCACGGTCTTAGGTGCGGTTGGGTCGGGCAGACATTTGCTCTAGCAAAGGTCAATGGGTCAAATTCTGGTGGCAGAAATTCTCGGATCCGGCGATCAAAGGAAGAGAGGAAAGAAATGGTTGAATCCTTCATTAAGAAGTAAATATGCTGTTCTTCTTTAAGCTGTAGATTTAGCAGATTCAACGAATCTTGTGCATTGAACTGGCATAATTTATAGTTTTGTTCCCCAAGACTACTTCTGTTTACTGGACCTCTTCACTATAATCCAGGCTTTCCATCAAATGTTATATGAGAAATGAGATTCCTTATGTTGTTGTCCTTTTGGAAGAGCCATCTCTCGGTTGGTAGTTTGCTCATTCATTCGTTAATTTCTCTACAGGTATCAGAAGAAAAACAACGGAAATTTTCCATCATTGAACCTCACCCAGAAGGAAGTTGGTGGGTCATTCTATACTGTAAGAGAGATTTTCCGGGAGATAATACAAGAGAATAGAGTGCTTGGATCTGCAAAGTTGACTCCGCAGGAGAAGAAATCTGATGGTCAATTCTCAGAAAAGTACACTTTGGGCTCAATAGTTGCTGAGCCTCAAATCCTTCTTCCTCTGCCTCCGCATGAAAATCAGCCTCATCTTGTTTCTTCTCTTGAAGAATGGGTAGGATCATCTGAAGAGAAGCATAACACGGACAACGAACCGCTGATTATTAAAAGGAGTCAAGTGGACTTGAAAAATGATGAATCTGCAGTAAGAGCTGAATCTGGGGTTGTTATAGATCAACCAGATGCATCCACCTCCGAAGTGATTGACTTGTCAAATGTGGAAGTGGAGGCTCTTCCACTGAAGTCAATCATCGAGGGAGCTGATTTGATACCCAAAACTATAGCTGAAATTATAGTTTCTGCTGAAACTTCGGATGATGAACAAAAGGCAGGCTTAAGCTCGAGATTGACCACCAATGATTCTCAGTATTATGTGTTAAGCTCCCAAGAAATGTCTGCTGCCAAGGATGATAGAGTTGATGAGGATCACGGGGGGTTAGTGGAAGCTGTAGCTGAGAGCATTTATATTGGGGACTCAGAGGTAGAACGAAACTTTCAGGACCCTGTGCTGGAAAGTTCAGATAGGTTAAAAACTAAAGAGGGCAACAAAAATGGCACTGAGAGCGGCAAAAGTTCAATTGGCGAAGAATCTCCTCATGACTCTTCACCTGCTGAAGGACCCAAAGATATCAAGGAAGATGCTTCAGTGCAGGTAACAATTTTTCAGTAAATTGAGTTGCTTGACATATCTTTGATCTGTAACAGTTAGCGGTAATTATTAGAATTATCTGGAATCCTTGTTTTAGTGTTTTTTATTCCATGTGATAAGAACCCAAAACCATTGAAGACCAGAAGATGCCCCCTGAAGAAATTAGTTACATCTATTGACTAAAGAAAACGAATTCATTTGAAAGTTCTATACACTATGCCACGTGTTTGTATTCATTTTTTGGTCCACTTTTCCTGCTTGTTTGCAATTATATACTGAATTTTGTTTGAAATCTTTTAGATGATGAGTGTATCTCGCACGAATAATAAAATTGTACATCTCAACTGAACATTTTGAGAATACTGATTGGGAGAATGTGGAAAGTGTTGGATGCGGTTGGTAAATAGCTCATAACATGGACAGGGCAATGGCTCATCCCCCCCCTTTTCCCACTTTCAGGCTACAAATGCACCAAATGCTTGGAATGGTGCACTTCCACGAACAGATACCGAGAAACCATTTCAAGAAACAGAAATCAGATCCGAATGTGACGACCCATCCAATGACAGCATCCCCAAAGAGACGGATCCTACTTCGAACAGAATCAACCTGTAAGTTTCTTGTTTCTCTGTGCCGTTTCATGCTTGCTGGAGAGTTCACGGATAAAGCGCAAAATTTTCAGTGGCTGACAGTTCGTTGTACATGATTTCTTGCTTTTCTTGCAGCGGCTTGCGGGAAGACTCATCAAGAAGGCAAATCAATCCTCTTCTAGCGTTTGTCAGGGCTTTCATTGTATCCTTTCAGAGGTTTTGGTCAGAATGAAATCTTTGACTTTCTATTGTCCTCTGGATTTTACCTGGTTCGGTGAGGTCCGTTAAGGGGCATCTGCTCATTGCCTTGTTCTTGGTTCCAGTAAGTCGATTTGTCTCATCAATGTGCTCTAAGTGGGTGGTATCAGTATCGAAGCACATATGTTACATTGCGAGAAAATGTACTGATTTATTCACAAAATTTTGAAAAGATAAAAAATAAAATGATTCTCCGAATCTTGATGGTTAGGTTAAGGGTATGATTTTACTTAAAAGAAAAAATATATTAGACCATACTTTTGAGTAGGGTTGTGGATATGCTAACCATTGAATTGCTTCTAACAGCCTCTCAAGTTGTGATATTTTTCATATTTTTTTTATTATCGGTATCTCTCTTTATACCCCACTAATCTCTACTATAACCTAAAAAATAATGTGTGTGTGTATATATATATATATATATATATATATTGCACATACGTTCAATTATTCAAGTCGGGTATCGGTCACAACCTTTAATCTCAAACAATCATTGCCTTTAATTTCCCGTTACGGCCGTTGGAATATGGATGTCGATTTGTGGGCTTTCTGGGCTGTGGAAGCTGGGCCTCCAAACCTCGTGGTCTTCGCTGGATCTGGGCCACTATTGGGCCTCCAGGATCAATCTTGGGCCTACTCCCCACACGCGCGCGCGCACATATATGTATGTATGTATGTATGTATGTATATAGTAAGGTCAGAAACAGCATAAATAACTCAGATTAAAGAAGGGGTTAGTTATTCGATCGATTATTAGCACTGTCGTGGGCCCACTCCTCCTCTGAGAAAGCCATTATTCATTAATTAATCTTTATTCTTCTCGTCTGTTCTCTGATACTGCGAGAAGAGACGATAATTTGGAGGGGGGAAGAAAAGGACTAACAGGTCTTTTTCTTTTTCTTTTTTATTAAAATCAGTTTTCAATTATTAGCGGCAAACCTTAAAGATGAAAAAAAACAAATGGTGGGGTTGACGTGAGGAATAATATGTGATTTGCGAGGTTAGGACCTAAATAGTAAAATAATGGAATTCTGTCGTCTCTCTTGCTTGGCAAGGGAAAAAGTTCAGGATCCTCGACAGTCACCAGTGAGGGATTCGGTCCGGTTCGGCAAACCATGACCAAGCTGAACCGAATTGAACCGATTCTATTCCGCTCAATCCAGTCTAGAATATCGAGTCCAAATCGTTACCCATTTGTAGCTCGAACACTTAAAATCACGTAGAACAAGTTTTCCAGATCCGATAATCCGCTTTTTTCATAAAATATGAGTGCTCTGATCGATAAAATGTGATTGTTCATAATTGAAAAGAAATATTCCGGCCATTTAAGGGAGGAAACTTTAATTCAAAAGTTATTTTCTACTACTTTTTTTTTTTAAATTCAATATAACATTAAGGCTTACACGCATAGTTTTTTAACTATGCGGTCATTCACCCGATCCGATTTCTTAAATTAATATAATTACATTTACAATGCGATTAGCTTCAATTGAATCTATCGGTTCCCGATCTAATCGGTAAGCGCAATTGAAACAGTAGAACAATTATCAACTCAAAATTTAAAAAAAAAACGTGTTATAATATACTTATTTTTATTTTATTAAATTTATATTTATATTTTTATGTTAAATTTGATGTTAATATAATTGTTATATTAATGATTTTTTAATTACAAATCACTATTAAGTTATTATATTATATTAATTTATTGATAATATTATTTATTAAATATGCGGTTCGACCTATTAAACCTTCGGTCATACTTATAAATCCATGAATTCATATCTCGATCGGTTTCTAATTCTTTTCAATTTTAAAAACTATAGTTACACATATTAATAGCTCCTACGGTATTTATCCTCAAATTCTAAGTATTGTACACGCCCGTCTATTGTACGGTAACGAGGGGATGAACTTCTTCACTTGGTCGTCGCATGAATATCGGCACACTTCACGTGGAAAGATTCAATTCCCACTCCCCCGTGACGGATGCCGGATGGGTTGATTGACGCTTATCCTCTCCTTTCCCTCTCCCCTCCGAAGGCATCCTATGATGAGCCCGCCGTCGGACGTCGTTACGCCGGGCGCACGTGAGCCCATGAAGGAAGAGCTGCCGCGAATCCAAGTGCTGGTCAGACCGAGCAGCCATTTCAATTGACTCTCCTCTCCTAGCTAATCGACGGTTCCTCATTTCCCTTGGACGATTTGATTTCCTCTTTTTTAACCGTCGGTGACCGTAAATCTATGCACGCGTAAGTAATATCTCGATCTCTTATAGATTACACATCTTAAAAGCTTCTAGTCTCGGTTGCTGGCTTTCCTTGCATTCTCATAGAATTCTTCGCCAAATTACATATCAGACGGTCGCCAAAGTAACCTTGAATGAGAATCGGACTTGTAGAAGTGCAAGAAGGATCACGAGACTACGGCTGACTTGAAGATCTTGTCCGATACCGCCGAGTAAGCGTCACGTGAGCGTATGCGATCGGAATTTGACGCCGGAAACAAGAAAGAGGCGGGCGAGAAGAGAGGAGGGTGGAGCCAGGCGTTTTGTCAACGAGCGCGTGGGACGAAACCATGGAGAGCTGCCCACCGAATCTAAGTTGTGCGCTCCGTGCGCTGCAAAAGTCATTCGGATGAAGTTACAGGATTAACAAATTGGACCCCGCAATTAAGTATAATTAATTATTCACCCCCAAAAAATTGCATATTTAATCCTCTCTTTTCTTGGGGTCTGCAAATGAAAATTAATTAAATTTAATGAGAAATCAAGACACAAAGTAAATATCATGAGAACAGGGTCGGCAATACTCTCGAGGAAAAAAATTTAACATTTTATCTTCACCAAATCCTTTTTAACTTAACACTCAACTTTTACAAATTACTTTTCTATGAGATATATGCTATATATATATATCCTATTCAATTAAATTTTAAATTCAAGTCTTTTTAATTAAAAAAATAATACGAGAAAAACTAATTCAGTGAACTGATTCAGCTCGAATTTCAAGCCGATTGATAAATCAAAGAATACAAAACTAAGGGATTAGTTGGACCTGAGGAGATATTTTATTTCCATGCTGGAGAAGAATCTTATTGCCTTTTTTTGATTTGTTGGCTTCGCAAGTGACATTAAGAATGCTGGGCTATCATATTCAGAAGGGTTTAGTTACAAGAGTTGGTGTACCATCCCATTGCACCATGCTATATATATATATATATATATATATGTTAGTATTAGGTTGCTATAGCAGAGAATCAATCTGAAATATGTATATATATATATATATATATATATATATATCATTTACCAACATTCAACACTCATGAATCGATGAAAATTCTACTTGTTGTATGAGATGATACTAAGGAGTTAACTCACGCATCAATAAATTTAATATCAGAGATTTTTGCTGATAAATTCGAGCAGGAAATAAAAGTCATTCCCGTCGCTATTGTGTCTCTTGTCAGAGCATGAAAGGCATGTGCCCGAGTCATTATCGGTTGTTAAGATGTAAACATTTAACAGTATGTGACAAGTTTATGTTGTATTATTATGTTGAGGGAATTCTAGATATTTAATTTTTTTTGAAAATAAAATAAGATGGTAATTATAATTTCGTGAAAATTAGGCTGTCGAATATGAATAGTATAAGATTCATCCCCACTTTCCCCACCATCTTACCTTCTCTTTCCCGTCTCTTTAAGAAATCCTTCTCCATAAATATATTACTCGACAAGCACCAGCAGACGAGCAGAGACCCGATCCTCTCCGATGCGCGAAGATGTCGACAACGGATCCTGAGGACCCTCTCCCCAGTCCACCGAGAATTAGGGCTCCTCCTCCCCTCTCATCAGCCACCGATTCCAGCAGTCCCGCCGATCACGCCGGCGCAGGGCCGCCTGAAGGAGACGATGGATGCCGGACTCCGACCTCGTCCGAGCACAGGATCCCGGTGGAGCTGGCATGTCCTCCTGCTCCACGGAAGCCGAGGCGGACGGCGATGCAGAAGAGGCCGCGGCCATCGGGGGCGGACGAGCTGCTCGAGAAGGTCAGCCCAGAGGAGATCGAGGCGTTCTTCCGGAGCTGCGACCCGAAGCCAACCGTCGCCGGCGGGTTTCGCGGCGCGGCGGCGAAGAGGACGTGTCCGTGTAAATGAAACTCTCTCTTCCCTCTCCACAATTTCCATTAATTACTAATACTTTTAATAATTCTCGATGGGAGGATTAAATCCGTGTACGTAGAAGATATTACTCCTTAAGGTGTTGAACCATCAAACCACAATTCACATCATATTCTCAGGAAAACGGCATACGAAATCATTCCCCACACCCCCGCCACTTCTTCTTCTTCTTCTTCTTCATCATCATCATCATCATCATCCTTTGGACCTTTTGATGTCTTCTGGATTCAATGGAACAGTGCACGGAATCGTAAGTATCCTCCTTACTAGCTCCGAAACCCCTTTCCCACCTCCTTTTGCTGTGATGGTTCTTGGTTCATACAAGCATTACATTTTCATTGTTCCTTCCTTGATGGATGAATGGATTCAGAGGAGATACCGGGCGGGGGGGAGGAATGTATACCATTCAGGGAAGATTTTCTCATTACCTGTGGAGAGGGATGGACGGTGACGATGAGATGAGAATAAGTTTGAGGGGGTTAGTTGTAATTTTGGTGCATAAGAAACTCAAGTTTTACTCCCTGGCCAGTGGCCAGGGGGGGAAATAAAATAAAATAAAATAAAAACAATATTTTTGGGAAAAATATTAATGATAAAAAATAGCTTTTTAAAGTATATTCAAATATATTAATTATTGATAATATTTTTTCAATTATATAAGTTACTCATTAAATTTATAGTGTGATAAAAAAATAAAAATAAAAATAATAAAAATAATAATCAAATATATAATATTTTAATCTTAATTCAAAATTAATCTCACTTATTATAATTCCCTTTTATCACGATAACATTTTTGTTTGACCGTTCTCCCTTCCTCGCTTTGTTTCGTGACAGACACGGCCTTGGGATCGCATAAACCTATATATATATATATATATGTATGTATGTGTGTGAATGTATATTATGAAAATTATCCTACACGTGTTTCTCCTCTTATTCCGTCCGTCCACGAGGGCTACCCGATGATGAAGCTCCACGTTGCCTGAGCGTCGACGTGTCGTCCGTGTCACGACGGGTTGTCTCGATTTTGACCCGACAATGGAGGCGCTGTTTCAATTAATGGCTTTCCGCGGAACCGCACGTGGATAAAATTGGCTTTCTCTGTCATCTCTATCACAAATCTTTTTATTAAGTTACGCTTTGAAAGGTAAATTAATTTTTATTATAAAATTTTATCAATTCACGAATATATAAGTTTTTCGATTCTTAATGAATGAAAGAGAGGGTATTGGATCGTATTATCTGACAGATGTGAGTGCACCGGAGCCATTAACGCTTGAAATGTGCCAAATTTTGGCATCACTCTCTACATTGCATCCAACAAATTTTGACATGCAGTTGGCTATAATGATCTCAAAACTCTCATGTGACATAGTCGCACAAATGAAAATCGAGAATGAAGTCGAGTGACCTCTTTCAATTAATTCTAGACTTCTATAGAGATTTTGATTTACTTGGGATTATGAATAATAAACATGTTTATATATACATGCATATATATATGTCAAGGATGCTGTCGAATCCTATTCACAGTTGATCGAGAAGAGCACAGGCGTAGTTGGGAATCGACATTAATGGTGACAATAATTAAGATTTAGAACTCACGTCATTGACTTTCTAATATGTGTAAATCTCAAGTCTCCTCCACCGCTTGAGCATAATAAAACCGCACATATTATTAATATTTACATCACGTGTGTAATAGGCTGGCAGTACTCCTTCCATGTAAAGAATTCCGTTCATGTTCCCCAACCGTCGATCAATCAGACATCGATCTCGATCGATCGGCCGGCAGCCGGGACTACATCTACCTGGTATGCATCGTGGGTGAGTACTAGGCTTGGCAATGTGTGTGGCATCAAATTCAAATGGGTTTCTCTATCCAATTCACAACGTAAATAATTACCGTGCGACCGTAAAAAGTGTCCGTTTAGTCTATGACCTCAGTAACTGTCGGTCAAGACGACAGTCTACGCTATGATTTCCTGACAGTCGCGTCTAGAGATTTGATTTTCCATAAGTAAACAAAAGATAATGAAGCCAATCTTAATCTTACCGAACATGTGTGCTCCAGATTCGAGAGATCAGATCCCCGATCCCGAGAATTATCTTCAATTAATCATCAAGAAATTTTAAAAAAATAATGAACATAAAATATTCAATTTGATTATCGTCTCATGTGCCCGATTGTGATACCTTCTGACCTGGTTACGTGGCCAGGATTCAGTAATTTGTTCTCTAGCTTCTTAAATCAAAACAGTCACTTCATTACAAAATCTCTAGCATGTTCATCTCCATGAAACGTTAATTATTCGCTTCAATTAGGGCCGGGCCAATAAACAAATCCGATCAACCGATGTGAAGACAAGAACATCTCCCAAAATGCATTGAAGACAGAAGAAGAAGAAGAACTACAGATCTATGAGTTGCTGTAAGAACAGAAGCCATGAGGACCGATTTGGCCCCATTCCCATTTTCACCCCCCAAACCGAACAATACTCGCAGCCCAACAATTTCGAGAGCTGGTGTGCTGAAATGTAACTTTTGATTGGATTGCACTGTTGATT
This sequence comes from Sonneratia caseolaris, assembly GCA_900006705.1. Classification (NCBI taxonomy): domain Eukaryota; kingdom Viridiplantae; phylum Streptophyta; class Magnoliopsida; order Myrtales; family Lythraceae; genus Sonneratia; species Sonneratia caseolaris. The sequence continues at coordinate 942,439 of CXYZ01007957.1, forward strand.
GAAAATTGGAGAGCAGACACTCTTTCCACTGTCAAATTTTACCAGTTCCCAGAGGCTGCCTTGATGCGTCGCCGGATGCCCATGCTTTGTAATCTTTCACAAGCTGCCCAAGTAAGGGAAAAAACCTTAATTGCAAGACAATCAACATAAGCAGCAACATATGCAATCCAGCATCACAGTCTTATATGCAGCGATTCCGTCATAGTCCAATCCTGGAGAAAAAATAATGAACTTGACATATTTCAAAATTTAAACATGGGAATAGAAATGTGAACCGGATCCTGTACTGGTACAGTCGATTTACTTTGCGATTTCATGTTCGATGTGGATTCAAAACCTATATGCAGAACTTAACAATGACAGATTCCTATGGAAGTTAAGAACAAGAGAATATCAGATCTAGTGAAGTTTCTGGGGATACCTGTGCCATGAAGCGTGGAAGCATGATCCTTAATACCTGATCAAGGACTTGAGCCCCCGTTGATTCGATAGCTTGCACTGGGATTGCCCGAAATGTAAAAGGAACATCAATGCTGACCTGATTCCAGAATAACCATGTGAACCTCAAAAGTTTTAAGGGCCAAGTGAGACAAGGGAAATGTTTAATTTAATTCCCCTTTCTGGCTAAGAGTACCTCGATGGATGCATCAGATGTGAGCCGTTGGAATGATGAGTTGGTCCGGTTGATATCACAAGATATATTGTTCACCATAGAAGCTGCATTTGCCATATGAACTCAGTGTCAAACCATTCCTGAAAATTTGCTTATTATGCCAATTTTAGGAAAACACCGTGTCACTGTACTTCACTGAAGTGAGAATTAAACAGAAGACATTGATGAATTCTATAATGAATAGACAAATAGATGGGAATTCATACACACTTTTGTAAATAGGCCATTGTGAATTTGATTGCTGCAATAGAATATCTGAGTCCATTCCAGTCATTGGTAATCAATCGTAGATGTAATCCGTAACAGTGATGTGACAGAATTTTCAGCAAGCAGAAAAAAGAATTGGAAGAAAAGTCATTGCCTTTACGAATAGGTTCTCCATTGAGCAAATCAGAAAACATTGAAGATACTTCTCAGAGGACTCAGTTGGTCAAAAGGAAAAATGGACAAAAAACAATACCACATTTTCATCCACAGAACATAGTGACACTTCGATTGGTTTAAAAGAACAGGTATGGAATTTGAAAACATCAGATTACCTGAGTTCATATTTTATTGCCTTTGTACTGGGATTCCAATCCATTGCAAAAATAGATGATGATAAGAAAGATTGTCTTACCATCAAATTTATCATTCTGTGCGGCAACAATAGGTGAGCCCTCGAGCTGCAATTACCAAAACAACAGCATCACAATCCAAGCATGTGAATCAATCAAAGGGACACAATAGGTTCTTTCATTTACTCTACATTAGGCAGAGCGACACGAGACTATCACCCGAGCTAAGGAATATTGTATCGTTCTCATCACCAAGTTTTCAGATTATTCAGCAACTAAGGCGCTGGAATAAACTGAACAAGAAAGCAGCATATACACGTACCTTGCAAGACAGGAGCCTAATGCAACAGCCATCAGGCTGTTCTTCCACTCTAACCAGCAGTACAGGGCAAACCTCGAAAGTGAAGAACTTGATCCGATAAACATAGCACCTGAAAGTGTTGTCGTCCACCCTCTCTATCCTCTCTGCATCCAACACCGAGTACTGGCTCGCAGGCAAGCTCATATATTCACCTGTAAAGGCCGAATCAAGAAACCCCTATGCCCATTGGAAAATAAGGTAAGAGGAACCGCAAGCAAATCAGCAAGTTTCCAACTTTCCGTTCTCTTCCAAAGAATCCTTGGCCAGTCATGAAACTTGAATAGTCAAGATGATTTTCTTGGATTGCCCAAAGATATTAGCACATTTCCCAGATAATTTCAACTGAAAGTAACAAAAAAAGGGTCAAATTCTTCTAAACTTATGCACCCATACTGAGCTCGAACCACATTTTACCAAATTGATCGAAAAATCTAAATCAAACCCAAACTCTCGAGTGCAAGAGAGAATTTACTCAAGGGGCGCTCCAGCTGCTTCACGGTGACGGACTCTTTGCGGCGGGCGACGAACCGGGCCTTCCTGCTGGTGGGGGCCGACACCCGAACCGGAGGTTTATGAGACGACTCTTCGGGGGACGAAGAGAGACTCGAGAGAGAGCAGCGGAAGCGTAGCGGCCTCCGGATGCCGGTAGATGGGCAAGAAAAGGAGCTGAGCCTTATGGAGGGGGAGGAGGAGGAGGAGGAGTAAGCGGGGGCAGCATAGCTCGCCGCCGCCATGGGAGCTCTGCACAGAAGCTCTGAGCTGATTCACGTGGGGGTGATTGCGGGCGCACACGACGGAGTGGGGGCAAGAGTCAAGAGTCAAGGGGAGCAGAGCTGCCAGCGCCTGCCACGGTAGCAGTGGTTGTGGCCTGTGGGGGTAGAGTTAGGCTCCGCCGAGACCACAAGTTTCTTCCCTGGCAATGCCACCGGCCGAGGATTTGGCTTCGGTTGTCGTTTTCTTTGCCCGACCCCCATCCGAGCACGTGCTAGTCACGTGGACACACGTGTGTGAGACTCCCTCCAGTGAGTGCACGTGCTGGGGAAACCCACGAGGCACAACGAGATGAGTTCAGATCTCGGAAAAAAAAGGGTGAAATTATAAGAATCCTATTATAATTTTTATTGACTTAAATAAGCTTGAAATCATAGCAATTTGGATAGTTTTTATCTCAAGAATATTAGCAGACATACCATATACCATATATAGCCTTTAGATTAATGATTGATAAATAGTTCAAAATTAATTCCACGCATTTATTTTTCAATTTGGGATATGATAACTTCATTTACAAAGTTAAATTAAATTAAATAGAATTTAATGACACTGATGAATGAAGGAAGCATAGTACCAATACAAGTTTATAAAAATGGTTCCGTATACTTCCATTAATGTAAAAATTGTTCGATATACTTTAATTAAATAAGATCTAGTTCAAATTTTATGAATAGAAAAAAATTATATTAAAAGAGTTTTATCTCATAAATAAAGTAATAAGTAGAATAAAATAAATATGAACATTTTTGTTCATCTTCTTCTGTGATTGAGAGAAATAACGAAAAACATATTCTTTAGGTTTTTTTTATTAATTCCTCTGTCTAAATGAACAAATCAACCTTTCCTTTATGTAAATGGGTCAATGAGGAATTGGGAAGGGTGCTTTATCACATGGTGTCTCCTATAATCATAATTTTAAAAATCAGACCGGCCCAGCTGATTTGATCGATTCAACTAGGAATCGGTCACTCTCTCGGCCTAATACGTATAAAAGGCTCAATTGTACTTTCAATGAGGTCAATTTAGGTTGAATCAGCCGGTTTCTAGTTTGACTAGCGAATCTAATTAAACTGACGAAAAAATTGTCAAAGTTAAAATAAAAATAAAAACTTATTATAATATACATATATTATTTTACT
>CXYZ01007957.1:955383-991384 GCA_900006705.1 Sonneratia caseolaris
CCCCCCCCCTTTATAGGATATATAGACTCGTTTGCTATTGTTTGCATTAACGAAACTTTTGTCAGATTTCCCCATTTCTCATGGGACCAATGACAATCCGTTTTTCATTTAGATCTGCAGAAGCTGTAGTGTGAACAGAGGAGATCAGGAAGGACATGGATATCAGCAGTTGGTGTGCAGAATATGACCAATGGATACCACTTCCGGTCAATGGCAAGCCCCCATCCTCCCGATACAAGGTAATAATACTTTCTAGTTAAGTCATATTTTTTACTAGAACAATTGACAGCAATTTTTTCCTCTTGAATTTTCATTCCCCATTCTCTCTCTAATGCTGATTTTTAAAAATATTCGTTTGAAACTACATGCTCCTGGAATTTCCTCCATTTACTCATAGCCATGTATAATGTTTCCATCATGAGAAGTATGTTCTGAATTTTTTTTTTGGGGGGTTTCCTCATGCTAAATCTCTGCTTTTGCCTGTTTTAGCATGCTGCAGCTGTGGTTGATGATAAATTTTATGTAGTTGGTGGGAGCCGAAATGGCCGGTATTTGTCTGATATCCAGGTATTTAGTGTGCCTTATATTCTCAAGTGTATATATCGTCTTGCGTACATGATGTACCAAGCTAGCTACTTTTGGCAGGTCTTCGACTTCAAAAGTCTCACTTGGTCCAGTATAACGTTGAGCTTTGAACCAAATGCTAGTGGCACCTTAAAAGATAATCTTACAGCAACTTCAGGTCATGTTCTGGTAAGAGTTACTATGCATAGTTTATAATGTTACCTTTGATAGTTTCAGGTAACTTGCTCATGATTAATATCTTATATTTTTCTTTAGATTAAGTGCGAAAACAAACTTCTTATCATCGGTGGCCATTCCAAGAGTTCTTTAGATAGCATTCAAGGTAAGTTCTGGGTTCAAGATTTAACCTTATACTTGAGATTAAAATTCGTTCATATAGTAAAGATGCATGCCCTCTTCTTGCAGTGTGGTTCATCAATTTAGACACACATACATGTGGTTTGCTGGAGACATCAGGGGACATTCCAGTAAGTTATCTGTCATCTTTCACTTTGAGATGTATCTATGCAATCTCAGAAGAGTAGAAAAAAATAATCTATAAGATAAATCAGACAATGGTGTGTGAAGTAGAAGAAAATCCATTGACCCATCAATGCCTATTTAACTGCTTTAAAGAAACTTGGGGTCCTATGCTTTATTTGGAAAACTGCAGGTAGCCCGTGGAGGACACTCTGCAACCCTTATTGGATCCAGATTGATAGTGTTTGGTGGGGAAGACAGAAAACGGAGGTTGCTGAATGATGTTCACATTCTTCATTTGGAGACTATGACTTGGGAAACTGCTGAAACAATGTGAGTGTATATGTAAGTTACGTATTTATACAGAACTCGTTTATAGTCTCTCACTTCTCTGTGTACTAATAGGCAGGTGCCTCCAGCTCCTAGATTTGATCATACATCTGCAGTTTATGGAGAACGCTACCTTTTAGTGTTTGGAGGATGCTCTCACTCAATCTTTTACAGTGATCTTCATGTTCTTGATTTGCAGACCGTAAGTGCCATCTCTCTGAAGGATGCTTGGGTCAGTTTAGGATTTTGGCTTGTTAAGATAATTTCTTTGGGACTCTTAAAGCTAGGCTCTTGGCTATGAGAAAGGCCTTATTTCTCTTATTCACACATAACCAGTGTCTAATAGTTCCATTGAGAATAGCCTTTTTATTTTTATTTTTGTTTTTGCTGAATATTGAGATTAGTAGCATAGATCTGGTCATTAACACAAACAATCATATCAATTTACTTGAGAGGTAGAAGTAGAACTGATGAGGCATAGCACATGTCATATCAGCATGTACTCCTGCTGTTTTTTTATTGATGAAGATGTGGTTGCATCTAATTCTATGTTGCTCCCTTCAGATCTATTCTGAACATTCAGGATTTCGTAAAATGAGCTGTATACGGTGATAATCATCTAGATAACCTATCTGAAGCCTGAGTAGAAGTCCAGGAACTTCTGTCCATTTATATGAATGCATGGAGGTAGATTACAACCTTCTAGGCATAGTTTAACTGTAGTCTTCTCCGCATCTACTATTGATGTTAGTGTCTTCAGATTTTCCTTATCCTCTATCCATTTATATGCATACACATAGGTAGATTACAAACTTCTCAACATGACTATAGTCTTCTGCATCTGCTATCAATGTTAGTGTCCTCAGATTTTCCTTTTACTTGACTGTGAACTGTAAGAATTCCTGAGAGTATAACACTAAAGAACGTGGTGCAGAAGGAATGGTCCCAACCTGAGATTCAAGGTGATCAAGTGACTCCTCGTGCAGGCCATGCAGGTGTCACTGTTGGTGAAAACTGGTACATAGTTGGTGGTGGTGATAACAAGAGTGGTATGTAAGATTTTTTTTCATAACTCTGTTTCCTAGTTTACACTTTTTTGAGTATTACATAACCAGTGCATGTCTCTTTTCAGGTTGCTCTGAAACTCTGGTGTTGAGTATGTCAAAATTAGTTTGGTCAACATTGAGCAGTGTGAAGGAGAGGGATCCGCTTGCTAGTGAGGTTAGCATTCTATCTACACTGTTTGTTTCTCAGCATCTTCTGCTTGCTAGTGTGGTTACTATCTGAAGTCAATGAATAATGCCTGTATTACCTAACATGGAAACAGGGGCTTAGTGTTTGCACCACTCTCATTGCTGGCAAGACAAATTTGGTTGCCTTTGGTGGCTACAACGGGAACTATCAAAATGAGGTAAACTTTCAAATTGAGTTCCAGATACTACAGAGATAAGTTCTTAACACGCTTTGTTTGTTACATTGACCTTATGATTCATAGGTTCCAGGATTGTTTTGAGTGTAAACTCCAAGCAACTTGCCCTTGATGCTTAAAACCTGTATATGCTTTTACGCTTAGAAAGTGCTTTGAAAACCCAGACAAATTACACATTTATGCAATTATGTTTGATCTGATCAGTTTGCCACTGTTATGCTTTTGGTTTTAAGATCTTTGTCATGAGACCCAAGCTGAGAGAATCAGCACCTCCCAAGATATTCCAGTCACCGGCAGCAGCTGCTGCTGCAGCTTCAGTCATCGCTGCGTATGCCCTAACCAAACCTGAGAAGCTCGAGTTCTCTGAATCTGTTGATTCTGCGAAGATAGTTGAGAACAATGTTTCTCAGCATGGTGTTGTGGCTGAACTCACTGCTATCAAGGAGGAGAAAAATGCCTTGGAAATCACGCTTGCAGAGGTCAGGGAAGGGAACTCTAAACAAAAGGAAAAGATCAGTGAAGCCAACAACACTCTCTCTGAGTTGTCAAGAGTATGCCCTTGAAAATACACGTTTCTCCTTCTCAGGAGATTCCATTTCCTATATTACTTTCTGCTGTTTATTTCAGGAACTTCTATCGGTGCAAGGTCAGTTGGTGGCTGAAAGATCAAGATGCTTCAAACTAGAGGTTTCTCCTCGACCCTTTCGATGATTTTCAATCTGTTATGGGTTCTCCGGATGATAGATTGGAACCATTATGTCGCTCACTGACGAAGCTTTACCTGCTGATGACGTTCAGGCTCAAATAGCGGAACTACAGGAGCTCCTAGAATCATTTAGCTCAGTAGAGAACGAGGTCCTTGCACTCAGAAGTCAGAAGACAGCATTGGAACGGGACATGGAGCTCGCTTCCGCTACGAGGCAAGGCTCCGGTGGGTTCCTCGGCTGGTTCTCTGGCGGTCCCCGCGGCCAGTAACATCTGAGAGAGCTCAGCTCCCACGTTGAAAGCGGGAAGCAGCAAGTGTTTGAGATCTCCATATAGAATCTGGCAACGTGTAAAAGCCACCAAGCGAAGATGATATTACCCATCGTCACCGTTGGCCTTTCTGAGGAAGGAGTGCCGTGCGTTGCTCGGTGGACGGTGAAAGTGGGCAAATCTCGATGTATTTGGCATTACTACCTGGCGTCATATATAGCAGAGGACAGATAGTGGCGAAAGGGAAAATTGCTGATCTCGAACCCGAAACGTAGGAGTTGTCGAAGGTGCGCAACCGTCTCTGGTGGTTTTCTTGTTTCCTCTGGGATCCGTCGTCCTCTTGACTCGATCCTCGGCGTAAGTGGCTCTGTAAGACCTGCCACAGTTTTTTTTTTTTTGCGCATGTTAGCCCCTTTCATTCGTTCTTTTTGCCATCTGGTACCGAACTCGATCGCTGCTGCGGTACCAAATTACTCCCGTGTGCGATACGGGCTGGGAAGAATTACTACTGGTCCGTAGCGAAGATGAATATGGCCGACCGGAACAAACAGCACGGGGCCGCCTCCACCAGCCCAGCTCCATGAGTTTACTCGACGGCGCCGTTTTCGAGGAGTCTGTCGCCGAAGCAACATCACCGGTTCCAGCATTATCCTAAGATATTCTTATAAAAACTAGTGACACTCGTGTTCTCGATTTACTTGTAGTGCTGGTGGACTTCGATCGTCGGCACAACTATAAAATTGAAAAGACAAATTAAAAAAAAAAAATCCCAATCCCTACACTCCTGTTTTAATTAGGGTTGATTACAAGTTTATTATAAGATGGCCACTTGAATTTGTTTATATTTTACTCAATTGTCACAATTTCATCCGTCCTGAATTGAATCCCGTACCGATACTGCACTAAGTTCCGTCCACTTGAGCAGAAGTTCCGGATCCTATCCCTGTTTTTGTTCCCATCAGTCAATGTTCCATTTTGTTTTGTGCATTTGTTGTCGCAATGTTCCATGTATATATATATACATGCGTGCACATGTTTTTAGACTTTCTACAACATCCAGTCTTACCAACTACTACTGACCAAGGAGATCGCCTACCAAGAGAAGGAAAAAGACAAATGTAAAAGAGGGAGAGAGAGAGAGAGAGAGAGAGAGAGAGAGAGGAAAAACTCACATAAAAATCTAAAAGAGCAAATTAAATTCCACATGAGCGATCTACTCACTATTCACAAAATTTCCCAGTTGTAGGTTAGCGCCCTCCTTCCCCCCTTCATATTTAGGCAAGGAATCTAATTCTCGGCTTCACCCTATTATGGTAGGCAAATCCCTTCCCCTCCCCCCCCCACCCCACCATACTTGGCAGGTTGACGAACAGAATGTTGCCTCATCTCTCCTAACACAGGATATGCTCAAATTTAAGGCACGGAGCTCCTTCGCCAATTCAAGATTCAACCTGATTACGTGGTGCTGGCTGGCTGGCTGGCTATGCCATGAGATCACACTCCATATTGGAAGTATCACCTGATTCTAATCGATGAGGCTCTCCGGCTACCGGAATATTCATGCGTATGTCCTTTCGTTTCTATTATCAAACGATTTCTTGAAGCCATCCATCCAATGCCCGGGCGACTATTATTGCCGAAACAACGTCACACTTGACGGTGTGTTTTTTTTTTTTTTTAATTTTTAGTTATCATCTCCTCGCATGTAAGACAAAGTTTTTACTCGATAGAATGCTACGGGAGACCTACGATACGACATGATTAAACTTGGATTTTGGAGTAATAACGTTATGTTTCATTTCATGACAGATTATCGGGCTTAATTGGCGTACACCATTTAGTGGAGTGCAATGAGACACGGTTATGCCACTGATAAGAGAACTTTCGTGATGCTGGAAGACAACACACAGGTCGGTTCTAGGAAAACACATACCGATGAACGACTAAAGAGGGTAAAAAAAAGAAAAGAAAAGAAATGTCGTGTGCCATATGGATTTAGCTGCCTCTTGACACCATATGGATTGATAATGCTTCGTGCGAAGAAATAGGTAATGAGCTTTAGCTTTCAATCGATCGAAGATGTAAAACCCAGCATCCGATTGTGAAATGAACTAAGCTGTCCTCCGACAAATCTCTTGCACTTGTTTTTGTATCCACTCACTTGCACGAAACGTGACCTTCCACTACTCTGATTCAGCAACTTCTTTGCTTTGGAGCATTGAGCAAAGAAAATGGGTTTCTGGGTCTCAGAGAACAGAACGATAATCAGGTTTAAGAAACAAGAAAATTAAGTACTGACAGTTTTACTCGAATTGAAACCGGGCATAACAAGCCAGTCTAGCTAGTTGATGGACAATGCCCCATCGATAGCCAAGGTGTAATACTACTGTGACAGACTGGATGAACAGCTAAAATGGCCGAATAGACAGAGGGTCTTCCCTACTCAGAGCCGGTTGGTTCTCAGCGGAAGAAGGCCGAGACTTCCTGAAGTTTCTTCTTGAGAGCCTTGTTCTCCCTGTCCATTTGGTTGACTGTTAAGCGGAGATTGTTGATCGTTGCTTGGAGACGGATGTTCTCAAGCATCAACTCCTCTTTCTCCCTAGCTGCCTTGTAGAACTGCTCCTGCAAAATATTGATAAAAGCATTGTATTTTGTGTGGGCGGAAGTTTCAGTAACAGGTCCCCTGGAGGCTGGCCTGGGATTTGAGGTGCACCCTTGCTCAACCTCCACGGGCAGTGCTCCCGCAGCAGGCACCAGTAGAGGATGCTGAGTCGAGCTTGTAATATTTCCAGGCTCATCCACGGGTTCTGCGTTCAAATCGATATCAACCTTGCTCTGATCCCTGGCTGGAAGATCTTGTCCGGATTCCATGTTAATTGGGACCTTCTTTAGGATGACCCCTGGGAGATTCGGGCCTCTGCCGGGAAATTGTTCCCTTGTGCTAGGTTCTTCCAAAGCAGCTATTTACCAATGAATAAACAGAAACCAGGATTGTTATGCTTCGTGGAAATCCAATTCACCTCTTTTTATAGAGGAGACGAAACAATGTCACCATAAATGTAACAATTCTATAGACGGACTCAACAACTGAGTCACTCCCAAATGCAGATTCAATTCAAATAGTTGTTCACAGATGCAGATACCTTCCAAATAAACATATTTCCATTATACATATCAGCACATAGATTTCCTACTCCTAAATGATGTTGCAGATTTTTTGCTTTATCAGAATATGGGTCACAGCATAAGACCCAAGATAAAATAGGAAAAAATTAAGGTAATATAAAAATATTATGAACTGAATTACGAAAGAGCATGAACCTTTTTGGCTCTTCCTCGGTTTCCTCTTTAAGTTTTGGATCTTCCATTCTCATTTTAATTTCCATTTGCCTTAGGCATGGATTTTTTCTGAATCTTTTCTCTTTAGAATCTCTATCCATTCATTCTCATACTCATTTCCATCTGCCTCGTGCACAGATTCTTCAGAGGTCTGTTCTCTTGGAATCTTTACTTGTAAATTCTCAGATCCATCTGTGTCTGCTTCAGGCATGGATTCTTTCACAATCCTTTGCTCAGATTCTCAGTTGTCCTTTCCTTGTGCCATTTCCATTTGCTTCAAGCATGGTTCCTTCTCTTAAACTGCCATTCATCTACCCATTCCTCCTTGTTGAAGGATGTGTACATGCGCCCACTCAGGGCTCCACGCTTCTCTTCAGGGAATCTCTGCGCACCAACATCTGTGCCCTTCACAAAAAGAAAAAGAATGGGAAAAGAGGAAAACAGTGACCAGTAAAACAAACAGAAATTTAGGTTTCAAGTCCCTACCACTTTTAACACCAACCCCCAGCGGTCCTCTAGAAGCCTATCACAGTGTCAAAGTTCATCCTGTTTCCGCTCTTGACCTTCCTGTCCAGTCAGTGAAGAAGAACCATTGTCAATCATTGGATTTTATTGGCACTTTTTGCTAATAAAATCGAATGAATGTGAAGCAAAGTCTTCCACAGAGACATCAGTGTGTAGTCTTCAATCAACAAACACATCACCCCTGCCGCCACTTGAATTCCAGGTTCTCTTGTGGCAGCAGGTGCCGCTTGACTGCAATCAGCACCCACATTTGCAGGTGCTGAAGTTATAGTTTATAGAGAATTATCATTGCTTGAATCCTGAAGATCCATAGGGAAGAGCAAAGAGGAGAATGAGACAGAGGCAAAGAGAAAATGGAAGGAAAAAAATATCTTTGATCGCAATTCCTGCTTCCAATATCGAATTGCACTATAAGTCTCATTGCTTAAAGGACAATAAATATAGCTTATCCGACAGCTCAAAATGGAAAGCCAGACTAAATGATACAAAACACAGCACTAGACAAGCAAACACAGGGATAAGTGATTAAATGCACATCTAAATTTAGTTCCTGCCACCTTAACAACACTTGAGCACAAAATACTAGGTCCTCCTGGGCTAGTTGAATAAATTGAGAGAGAGCAGCTTGTAAATGTCATTACCAAAACAAAAAATTAAAATGTACAATAACTTTTGCCTCAAATTGTAGCTTAATCATTTATGAAGTTCCCACTCTCAAAGAAATTAGAATGGCAAATGGAGTGCAAAATTGTGCACTTATGTTCTATATCTGGTGCTAATATGTAAAAGAAGGTTATACCTGTGTACGGATGTTAAGAAGCATGCAAGTTACCAGCATAGCCTTCGGAAAGAGATTTCCACCCATTCTCATAGATCACATCTGTGCTAGCCGAAAAACAGCTGAGTTCATCCTTCCCTCCAACAAAAGATAAGATCAGATCAGAGGATGGCAAGTCCAAATTGTGATGATAGTAAAGCTAATGTAGACTTATATTTGACCAAACACAGCTTGGCAACATTTCTGCAGTCACAAAACCTTTCAAATGAATGATTGACTAGGCAGTGGTCAACTTACAGTGTCAAGGCTGCTTTGGACACGAAAAAGTACCGAGCTAAGCTGACATTTCATTAACTTAATTAAACTGATGGACAAGGCCCCACCGATAGCCACGATACACTAATGGCCTCAATATTACATAAACATAACTAGACAGAGGAGAGAAGGGCCCAAGTAATGAGGCACTTTGCTTGATTGATGATGGACAATGGCCCCATCAATGGCCATGGTACACAGCTAAACTAAACATTCTACGAAGCAGCGATAGACATTTAAAATAAGATAACTCGACAGATAAAAGACAAAGAGGAGAGAAGAAAATTCAACCATCCTGAATTTTCTTCTTCAACTCCTCATTCTCCTTGGTCAAGTTTTCAAGTCGAGACTGGAGAATGTTCATCATGGTCCGGACACTAAACATCTCAAGCCTCAAAGTTTCCCTGTCCATCGAGACCTTATACACTTCATCCCGCAGATTACTTATGAGCCCCATGTATTCTGGAGGAATAGAAGAATCAAGAACAGAAGCATCAAATGTGGATTGGGGCACAGAAGAGCGCTCCTTCATTTGCAGAGATTCCATCAAGGAATACTCCACAAGAGCAGATAAGCGACTTGATTGACTTGTCTCCTGGGTCGTGGCTGTGGTTGTAGAAGAGCAGCAGGTACCATGAGGTGCCTTGGTTGAGTTCTCTGAGCAGTCAGAAGCTTTTGAGTTCAAGTCTATGCTCTTTCTTCTCTTGTACCGAAGTATTGGAGGAGTAATGTCCAAATTATCAGGTCCAGGAGAACCATCAAGCCTCTCACTCTTGCAGACATCCAACAGACAACGGGTCTTTGTTGGGAGGTCAGTATGTTGAACAGCAGCATCCTCAGAAGACGGCAACTCCTGTATAATCGAAAAGGATGGCTAATAAGCATCTTAGAAGTTCCAGAATCATATTAAACTAAGATCTAACCTTTTCAGCTTCAGAAGCATCAGTGGCTGCAACTTCCTCTCTGACCACATCTCCAGGAAGAACTGCATCTTCATCATCCCATTCCTCCTCCACAAATGGGGCATACCGGTGTCCGATTGGTGGGCCCATGTTAGACTTGTGAAAGACTCTACATAGCACATATGGGTCCTTCGCAAAGAATTAAAACAACGCCGCTCGTCAAGCTTCTTTCATCATATATTTCTTCTATCCATTGTACATTTCATACAATTATTCAGCCATTCAACAGATAAGAAAACACTGCAACTGGTGTACATTGCAAGAAACATGATAATGCCCCACAGCTCTTACTATTCTCTCAGTTCCACCAATACCTACTAACTGCACCCCAATTTTCCATAACCCTAGACACACAAAGCCTAGCAATCTCTTAAAAACTCCAAACCAAGCCACATGGCAAACTCACCTTCCCAGCACCACATTTGTTAAGCTCTGCTTCCGCAAGTCTGTACTCATGCATCACCCAGTTCGTTCTCTTGCCATCAGGGGCCCTCCCATAATGGAACACAAGAGTCTTCTTCAAGCCCACAGCACAAGTGTCATGCTTGACAGTCCGGTCGTTCCCAGTGGCCTTCCAGTACCCTTTGTCTGTGGCCCTATTCATTCTTGCTCCGTTAGCGTATTTGCGGTCTAACGCGCTGAAGAAGTACCACTCTTGGTCCCGAGTTTTTATCCGGGCTTTAGCTGAAACCAAAGATCACCGAGAGAAAACTATGTATCAGTACAGCACCTGCACAGCTACATTACAATTTTTCGAGCACAGAACAGCTCCTAAACTCGCTAATATGCAAGAAACGCAGCCTACTTATCAAATCTCGAGAAAAACAGCGACCCACTGAAAACAAGCGCAAGAACAGTAGACAGAAAACCCAGAGAGAGCTCCCGGAGCAGCTAACGACAACCAGAGTGGGGGAAATCAAAAGACCCTCTACAAAGGTAAAACACACAGATAAGTTCTCTCCTTTTCCTTTCCGAAATGTCAAAATACAACGAAACCCTCGACCCAAGTTATCGAGAGGTCGACCTGAGAATAGACCCACAAGGGAAAATCAAAACAGAACCGGTAAAACTCAAAAGAAAAAAAAAAGAGTAGAAACAGATGTCCACCAGGGAGCTCCCAAGGTTCGGTCTTATATATGTCCACACTCGTAATGACATCAAAGCGGAAGCATTTCCCACAGATTTTGCGTTTCAGGTAATAGATCACCAGCTCCTCATCGGTCGGGTGAAACCTGAATCCCGGAGCCAGAGCAGTGACCGACCGCGGAGGAGCAGTAGCGGCTCCCGCATTGTCACTGGAGCTCGCCATGGCAACGGCTGCAGCAGCTGCAGGAGCAACCGTACTGGCAGGCAAGGCCACGGGCCCGGCGGAGGCAGCGGCGGCGACGGCGGCGGCGGCAGGCGGCAGCACTGAAGCTTCGGGAACCATCATCGCTGGGCCTTGGGAGGAGGGAAGAAGGAGATAAGGGTTGGGACCGTGGCTCAAGAAAGAGTAGGGCAAAGGGAAAGCGGGGAAGATGGGGTTTCTTTGATTGCAAGCTATTTTTTTTATCTCTTCATTTTAGGATATTTTATTATTATTATCATAATATTTTTAATTACACCAGCTAATATTCATAAAATTAATAAATTATATCTAATTCATCCTCTCAGTTGATTTTACCCAACTAAAAGGCATTTTTTTTATTTATAATATTATATATTTAAAAAAAATAATATTTTATTTAGAAGAAATAGAGGTAAAACTAGATAATATTAATACAACTTTCCGATTGGTCTAATGTAGCCTTGGATTGGGTGTTTAATTATGGTACATGTGCAATTTAATTATCTGACCAATTAATTTCCTATGTTTCTTTTTATTTATAAAAAAAATTGATTATTCAAGAAGAGATATATATTCCACTTTTTCATTGTAATGTAGATATTAATCAAAGCCTCATAATTCTTTATTAATTAAACACCAAATTAGCTCGAAGATGAGTGTCCTTTGGACATGAATTTATCGCACTCGAACCTAAAAACTTGCACAAACAGAAAGGGCATCGAATAGCATCGGTCAAAGATGGATAGGTCGATAGCAGAGCAAAATACAGTTGAGCAAAAATGGCTAAAATAAGATCAAAATCAGTAGAAGTAGACGTGGCCATGAGTTTTACTCAATTACTAAAAGCAGAGGCTGACTTGCAGATAAGATAGTGCCTTGCTTTCTCTGTGCCAACACTTTTCGTAGTAACTGCTGGCGATCGAAAGACTGAAATCCCACATGATTAACCCCTCCCTCCCTTTTTTTTCACTTTAAATATATACATATTATTTCAAGGACCTTATTTTTATTGAATTCTATTACCGATTTATAAAATTATAAATTCAGATAATTTTACATGTTCACGTACAAACGGATAGTTCACTAGTAGTTGATTTTGCGATGAAAAAAAAATCAAACCTTCCAAAAGGCGCACATATATAATGCTTAAATTATTGAAAATAATCACTAAAATTCAAAAAGATGGCAACGATTGTGGCGCGGTTGCACTTCGATCTTATCACCAAACTTGCGTATCTGCTTCCAAATTACATCGATAAAATAAATCCAAGAAAAATATTTTATGAAGAAGTTAAAAAAATTCAAAAAATAATATAAAATTACGATAATATCCCACATTTGAGAAGTTAGATAGCCATGCCCGCCCCCCCCACGGGTGGCCACCGACCCGTCCTGCCCCGCGATCCGCCCCAACCTCTTACTTATGACTCTAATTATTAGAAAAACAGTGGCAATAATGCTAAATTTAGTGTAAAATAAATACAATCTAAATATACATATTCATAAAAACACAGTTTGATAAAAATAAAAATAATCTATATTAAAATCAATATCATAAAATTTATTAAAATTTAGTTATTACAGATCAAGTATTAATTATTTTAACGGTCACAAGCCATACCCAAATACCGCAAATGTACGGGGCAGATCTGACCCTACCCGGACCGGTTCGGGTCTTGCGGGGGCGGGGCATAATCGCCATCCATACCCTAACATGTGTGTGCACACATGATGCGCGGGGCAGCTCAGAATGATTATTGGTGTAGTGACTGAAATGAGTAAAACGAAAAGTAACAGGGACTAGATCGATAATTACGGCAGTGTTAGTTTTACTTCCCTTAACAGCAAGAGGAAATCAACGAGGGAAGCGTGAGAGAGGAGAGGAGAGGGCGTACGTTATGCTCCCCGGTCCATAATAGCCCACAGGGGCCAGTAATCCATTAATTACTTCAAGACTCCAGATTTAGTTTTCCCTCATTAAGCAAAATTTGTCATTATTATTTGACCTTGGAAAGGCAATTAATTAGATTCACTCAGATTGCCGGTAGTATGATTATGATGCAATCGTAATAATCAGATTACAGCTTCTAGACTGTGTTGTATTAGTTCAAGACTTTTTTTTTTTTTGTTTTCTTGGGGTTTAGGTTTAGGTTTGGGCTTAGGCATGGACTCCCACTTGCTGTTACTTCGTGGGTATGATCGGATCTCCGGCGGCACCCTGCCGTGCATTCATTTGGATACAAACTAAGATCTTGTCGAGCTTCCGAATACAAAAACTGAGACCGCCGAGGCTCTGCGAGCTCCGCCCATCAGAGAACGGAGCTTCCGGGCTGTCGTGCGTTTTCCATTCTCGTCATTCATTTGTCTGGTGAGACATGACTCGTGTGTTCTCAATCTCGATCGGCTCGGTAAGAGATTTCGTCTGCCGACGAGGCTGGCTGGGAGCCAAGATTGACGGGGATATGGCTAGAGTAACAGTTAATGCAACTCAGGGTCTCAGAGTTCGACATGTAAGTATCGACTTATCCATGCTGTATCTTAAAGATCAACCAAACTAGTTCGTATCCAATATTGTATTATACATATATATGTGTGCTTGTGTATGTATATATGTGTATCTATATGCACCCGAATTTAGAATGATATGATAAAAAAATGAGTGTGATAAATTTTATAAAATCTTGAATCGTGCAACGGTCATCCGATGATGATTTTAGATATATCCGTACACCCCTGTAATGTATGAAAAATCATCAAATCACCACGATTAATTACTATTCATGTCAGATCGACTATCCACCTAAAGAGTAAATCTCTCACAGCATAAATTTTACTCCATTCACAGTACTTGAATCCGCGACCTTACTTGCTCGAGGGGGAAGGAAGAGTGTCGGATTATCTAAACCAACGTATGTGTCGATGCGTCGGAGCTTACTCGACTCCGTAACTGCTGGGGATAGGAGGCCATGTATGAAGGCTGTCCACAATGTAACCCACGTACAAATATCTCACCATGGTGCTCGACAAACCTCCATTAAACATATAAATGATAATTGACTGTACCTCTTTATTGGGTGAAATATTTTTTATTATTTAAATTCACTATTATTATTATTATTATTATTATTCTTAATGATCATAAAACATCGTACCAGTTCAACTATGATCGTAAAGCATTCCACCCCCCAAAAAAAAGAAAAAAAGAAAAGAGAAAAAGAGGAAGGGTAAAGGTAAAGTAATCCAAGCATGATGCTAACATAATCTTTCTTAGATTAAAAAAACCACCTTATTTTTTCCTAAAACGTCGCATGATCTGTGGCATTCAATATAACTGCAAATATACATGTGAACAAACACGACACCATTATTACCTTTGAATGATTTCTTTTATACATTAATTTAATACCATTAATTTAATTCAAATTAAATCAGTTTGAATGATAAAATTATTATAATATAAATTATTTTTAATTTATAAAATTTAAATTTAAAATATTTTTCAATAAAAAGTATATCAAAATATTTTAATTAATTTATATAAATTATAACTTATATTACCTTAGTAAAGAAGTATTGAATATTATATAAAAATGGACAAAAATATTAGATGCCATATAAAATCAGCGCGTGATGGGCACGGCCCCGTTCCCGCCCAAAGGCGCCTGCAACATGCGCGTGACGTCGCCCAGGAAAGTACGAAGTAAAAACGTGAACAGATTTTCAAATAAAATTGACAGACCGTTCGAGGCGTATTCGACGCTGATGCTTGTCGATTGCTCGAGCCTCGTTAGTGTCTTTCGCAATTCTTCCTTCCTACGTTTGTTGCTCCTGATTCGCTACCATCCAACTCCCAGACGTTGCCCCCTTCTCTGGTCTCGCGAAATTTCCCGCAAAGATATCATGCTTACCCACTTGAAGAGCAACCCCACAAGAGCTCCTACTTCGTTCTCTAATTCTTGATTCCGATTGATGGAGGTGGATTTTTCCCTTTCCCTAGGTTGTTTCTGCTCTTGGGTGAGCAGTAGATAAGAACCCAAGAAGAGGGCTGGTGAGTCTCCCGCATAACAACTTCAGCTTCGTCCCGCCTGAAGAATCCGTAGAATCTCTCTGTTTTTCGTCTTCCTGATTGATTCTTTTGAGTTATTAATGAATGAGAGATAACAAGGATCAGGAGACGGGTTCGCTGGGTAAAGGAGCGACATGTAGTAGCACTGATTACATGAACAACAGTAACGGCATTAGATATGATTACTCATTTAAGGTTCTATTGATTGGGGATTCTGGTGTTGGGAAGAGCAGCCTTCTCCTCAGCTTCATCTCCAACTCTGTTCTTCACCATGACCTCTCTCCCACCATCGGTGAGTGAAGTGAAGTTCTGTTCCATTGCTTGATTCCCTTCTTCCCCTCCTTTTTGTGATTTTGGGTCCAAAGCTTTATGCCGGAGTCTGATATTGGACCGCCGGTGAAATTTTCAAAATTTGGGATAACGCTACTATCTTATTAGATAAATATGCTGTGGTAATTGTTATTCAATTTCCATTCTTTTCACTTTCATTTGGCCTGGGCTGTTTTGATGTGTTTGAGCAAAATCTTCTTTATCCTCCTGGACAGGGAGCTTGATTCTGTCCTTTACGCATAAATACATGAATGAAGTTTTTTGTTTCTGTAACGAATATGTTCAGGAGTGGACTTCAAGATCAAGATTCTGACAGCGGGAGGCAAGAGATTGAAACTTACCATCTGGGATACAGGTATCATATAGAAGACTGCAATGAGCTTTTTCATACTTCATAAAATTTGATCAGCTCCGAAAGTGGAGTTGGTTGGATTGCTCAAAGCTCATAATCAAGGCTCTCTCTTTTTTTCCCTGAGGAGTTCTTTATGCAATTTGCAGCTGGACAGGAGAGATTTGGGATAGTAACAAGCTCGTACTACAGGGGAGCTCATGGAATCATACTCGGTGAGAAATACTTATGTGGACCAGTCCGTGTGTATCATTTTGTGATGGATGAAGCTATTATCATCTCTTTGTTTGATTTTTTTGGCTAAGACTGAAGCTTCTAAATAACATCATATATGCTTTTTGAGTGACATGGATACTCTGGTGATGCAGTTTATGATGTGACCAGACGAGAAACATTCACAAACTTGTCAAACATATGGTCAAAGGAGGTAGAACTGTATTCCACGAATCAAGATTGCGTCAGACTTCTAGTTGGGAATAAGGTTGATCGGGTTAGTCATACATAGTCCTTTCCTGTTATTCCATGCACAATATATGATAAAGTAGATGATGATCAGTGCAGCATATTATGCATGAAGGATTTCCTAATTCCAGGGTCCATATCCTCACCACATGGATTGCTTGCAGGAGAGCGAGAGGGCTGTAACAAGAGAAGAAGGGATGGGCCTAGCCCTCAAGTATAAATGCTCATTTCTCGAGTGCAGTGCCAAAACCGGGGAAAATGTGAACCAATGTTTTAAGGAACTGATATATAAGGTACACCCTCAATTAAGATACTTCAGTCTGTAAGCTACTTCCTTTCCTACAGGACATTCTCAATGACTAAGAAATCTGACCCGGGATGATCTAAGCCCTTTGATCATATTTATCAGGCCCTAAATATTGCACAGGCTCTATGAGGCAGATTTTACAATCTCCTCTATGCTTGATGCTGGCAAGTTGTTAGACTTGAACTGAACATTGCTATAAATGATTTGCAGATGCTGGAGGTTCCCAGTCTACTAGAGAGGGGATCAGGGCCGATGAGGATGCAGATTTTGAAACAGAAAGAAGTACAGTATGAGCATTCCAAAGGAGGAGGTTGCTGCTCTTAAGCTGGATTTTTAAAGAAAAGACAGGTTTATAATTCACAAATTAAGTTCCTGAAATTATCACACAATGCTGTCAGTTCAAAATTATGAACACTCGTCCAGACGGGTTAAGGTGCTGTAAATTCTGTATTTTTGTCCTTGAATAGAGTCCATAGATTTCTTTCTTGTAAATGATAGGATTTGATGAGAAGATCATGATGTATGAGAGGTCCCTTTTAGTAGTAAAAATACTGCCATAGCTCCGTCATATAATCACATGTGGCAGCAAGATTATGCACATAGGAATGTCAAAAGATATGAGCTGTTCAGCTGTTCAAAATAAACAAATCTTCCTTGATTGACCATGTCTCCCCTTTCAGTTCAAAATTTTCTTACTATATCGACTATTCTGAAGAAGTCATAAACATAACTCCTACTGATGGATGAATAAGGTGTGGGACCCTTCAGCACAGGCTTAATGATCTGGAGAGGGTTAGATTATCCATGGAACCCTTTGGCACAGGCTTACTCTTGGATATGGTTAAGAAACTGCCCCTTCGAGAAATGGGCCAATCCTCCTGACTTACTGTTGTGTCGTTCGTCTGAGAAAAAACTCAGTGGGAACTGCAATACTAAGTTTTTTCTAGTGCCTAGTCACTGGGGTGAATGTGGATTAATGGCAGGTCTGCCAGTTAGTCACTTCGATATGGATCGCTAAGAGCCATCAGATGTCAGATCGGAATCATACTTACGCACGTCTCCTGTAAGAACCCTGCTGCCTATGCTGATCAATAAATAGATGGATGAATGTCTCAAAAATTCGAACGTTGTTATTCAGCCTTGCGAAGTCGTGGAATGTTCATTGCTGTCACAGAATTAGCCATACTTTCCAGATGCAACTTGTTACGAGGGGAATATGGATACAGATCGGATTACGAATTACTCATTTTCCTTTGGTTTAATTAGAAGTACGATGACTTAGCTTATGGCTAATCGGTCTGAGCTTTGGGGCAACTGCCCATGTTCGTCATTTGTTAGTGATCGATCCACGGGTCGGGCTAACCGGTCTGATATGCAAGACCTGATCCATTGCCCGAGCCCAGCCCATTACACCAGGTGGCCATGTTGATCTTAATTTTTACCCGCGAGAACCAAAAATCTTACGGTAGTATCGTCTTCGGCTTACAACCAAGAGCAAGCTTGATCATCGCTTGAGCCTCTATCCCCCATTCCTCCTATCCCCACCGAGTGTACGAGCTTCACTTGCAATTGAAATATACATAAGATAATTCAGTACATTCTTTCTTTGAATAGGATAGAGTCACCAGCACTTTAACCTTTTAAACTTACGTCTGGCAGAATTCGCTATCACACACTCCCATTTATTGAGTTCGACGGAGCCACCTATACAAACCACAAGACGCTCACAAAGACACAAACGTCGTACTATGCAAAGGTAACAACAGCTAAGACTTTGCCCAGTAACAGCAGGATACACGGGAATGCATTAACACCATCTTGAGTAAATATTTTGACCTCCTTTTGTAGGAAGTTCGTGATACAAAACACAATATGCAAACATATTCGGTTAATCACTCTATTAAATTCGTTATAAACTCATAAGAGGTCGGATCCGTTTTTACTTAAATATTCGTTCTCAACAACTATTTACGAACTATATATTTTTCTTTTAGGGTCTTGGACGAGGGGGACAACCAACTCCCCACGCCCCGGACAATTTTTTTCCGTACTTGAACTTATATGAACTGACCACAAGCCACGCTTACGGACTCGGGCCGGGTGAGATGTGAGCCCGCTGGCTCTATACCATATTAAATTCATTATAAACTTATAAGGGATCGGGTTCATTTTCACTTAGTAGCTGGATGGGTGACGATATCTAACCTCCTCCTTGTAAGTGTATAGCTTTTCTCTTTGATTACCCTACGTGGGATCATATCCTCTACCCACTTAACCATTTTATATAAAATATATTCGATTTTGCTAATAAATATGGGAAGTACGTAACTTTACGGCAAGTGGATCGACCGGACCCAAATTACCAGCCGGAGCCCTTGAACGTAAGCCAATGCGTATCAGTGGGCAAAAAAAAAAAAAAAAAAAAAGGAAAAAGCGCTNAGCGCTTAGGATTGGGAGTGTGTATGAAGTGCTTTATATTAGAAGCCAGTGGAAGAGGAAAAAAGAAAAGAAATGCAAGCATAGAGAAATCACAGGATAGCAGCAGACTACGGATCTCAGCACATGCATTTTGCTTGTCGTGAGAGGAAACATGACGAGGAGTGGATTGAAGGGGATTCCTTAAAAGACTATCTTAACTAATCTAAGTTGCCTTTCGAGCGCTTCTGATTCCATTCCATTCTTACACGAGCCGTTTTCATGGCATGTCGAGGCCGGAAAGAATTTCCAATAAGACACAGTACCCAAACGAGTCCTAATGATCCGATTTGGTACCATCTTTTTACTCCCCCGAAGGATGTCTACATGGCTCGACATAGACTATAAGAGTGCCGGAGTATGGCTTATACTACTCGTGGGTTTGAAGTCGGCCCGAAAAATCGGGTAAGGTTCTTGAGCAAATAACAGGAAGGAAGGAAGGAAGGAAGGAAGAGAATGTAAGCTAGGCTGGACTTGTCATCACAACCTCTACACAACCAAAAGTCAGTGGCTGAGGTTTCATTGTTTCGTTTACAAGAAAAGTCTCGGTCTCTCTCACGTTACATATTCCCCTCCACCGAGACAAGGAAGGAAAACTAATAAACAGATTTTGTACGGTGATATCATCGTCAATTCGAGATTAGAATGTTTTAAATCCGACTTTTGCCGATAAAACTCTTGTCTGTTATAGTCTCGTGAGCTTCTTTATAATTGGCCAAAAAAAAAAAAAAGAAGAAGAAGCCGAGAGCCCAATAAAACAGAAATAACAATCCAAGATGGAGGAAACAGTTTGCATCTGATCATCATACACCTTAAATTAAACATTTGATTGTGGAAAAAGAAAAGAATGAGCAGAGATCATATACCCAGCAGGTTAAATTTTCTGTTCAAATTAATTCGAAAGAAAAGAATTTTAATTACATCTGGAATGCGCAAATGGTCAGTGATCGTCGGCATGATCGGTAAATCGAAAACAATGAATCAAAAGAATGAGTAATGAGAAAAGAGAAGAAGAAAGATGATTGAAGCTCTGATTCTGAACCTTTTTTTTGGGGGTGGGGGGGTGGGGGTGGGGTTTATTTCCTTCTTCAGTAATGGCAATCAACGAGAGCAGGAGAGGCTGAGAAGACCAGTGAAGATTTATTAGCCGACTGGTTCTTCTGCTCAACCACCTGCTGCTGCTGTGATGGTGATGGTTCCATCAGAGATGGGAACCTGATGAGCCCACGACTTTCTTGACGATCGGCCACCTGGTGATCTTGGGCCGATGCAGGGAGGTTGAGATCCAAATCCAACGACAAGTTATTGACTTTAGCTTGGTCGTGCACCGGGCTCAAGGAGGCAGGCGGCGGCTCCTCCGAGCCCTCAAAGGTCTGCAGTGGGGTCAGCGACAGGGCCGTGATTGCGCCCACCGGGCTGGGAGCTGAGGTTGGGTTGGAGATCGCAACCGGTGCAGCCCTGTGCCGCCTCATGTGGCCTCCCAGAGCCTGGCCTGATGTGAACTCGGCTCCACAGATCGAGCATTCGTGGACCTTGCTGCTGCTACCACCGTTCCCATTCTTCAGATTACCATTTTGTTGATTGAAGAAGCTCGATGACCCGATGTTGTGGCTGCCCAGCTGGAGGGAGAGGGAGGAGTATTTCCGGAAGTGGCCCTCCTCATCGTCCGACGAAGATGGCAGAAGTGAAAATATCTGCTTCTTCTCCATGGACGATGGGGATGGCAACGCTAACGGGTCGATGAAGTTTCCATTGCTGTGGTGGTTGTTGGTGCTGTTCCTGGGCTTCTTGTGGCTCGCCCGGTGTCCACCCAGGGCCTGGAATGATGGGAAGGTCCGGTTGCAAGTCTTGCACTGGTAAACGTAGTATCCAGCCCTGCTCCCCGTGCTCGTGGCTGTCTCAAGGTACCTCCTGCTTGTGAACTTTTGGGAGATGGTGGCGGCGGCCTCGTCGTAGTTGTTGCTGTTACGGCAGTGATTGTGATCCTCCAACCCGACGGGCAGCTTCTCCGGCTTCCGGTGCTCGTTGCCCTGGGCCAGGAGGATCAGGCAGTTGGCCATGTCCTCTTCCTCCTCGGTAGTGCTGGAGAAGAGCTCGGCCGACGACGTGGCTGTGGTCGGAGACGAGGCGGCAGCGTCGAACGGGATTGGAGACTGGGGCCTCGGCCGCTTTGTGCGCTTGCCCTTCATGATTGGTCCGGCGTGATCTTCCATAACAAGATCTGTCTCGATGCTGCTCGTGACACTGCTCGGCAGGATAAAACGGCGAGGGCGGCCGGAGAGAGAATTTAAGTGGAAGAAGATGGGGGAGGAGGAGGAGGAGGAGGAGGAGGAAGAGGAGTGAAGATTGAAGATTGAAGATTGAGGAGGAGAGAGATCACAGGGGCCTCTCTTATATATGGTGTCTATTTTCCCCCGATGGAACAGTAACTGTTAATTATAGTCCGACCAATCAGTCTTGTCTTTTCTTTTTTTTTTTGGGTAAATTGAATTTAAAAAAAAATAATTTTACAGGCCATGGAAGTTATGTGAGAGCTTAGTTGTAGAGGGAAGAAAAAGACGGAAAAATAATTTTAAGAACAGATGGGAATTTAACTGAAAATAGGCAAAATTAGGGAGGGTGTGTGTGATGGGACTTGGGAGTGGTTAAATTAAGGTGTGCACTAAGCTTAGGGAGTCCCGTCCCACACTCTCTTTCTCACACTTTGCCAGCGCACTCCATCGCCTCCCTCCTCCCCCCTCTCTCTCTCTCTCTCTCTCTCTCTCTCTTCCATTTTCCCCGCAACAAAGAAAATAAAATAAAATCGAAAATAATTTGGTAAGTGATGTTATTATCCATCAGAGACGGACGAGCTTTGAGTTTAACTCTGAGTTAAACTATGTCTATAACAATAATAATAAATGTCACATGTAATATGTCGGGATGGTTTCATATGTGCTTTTTTCATATGCGTCTGTCTGTCGACAGTGCCAATTCACTGTGCTTACAACAGTACACCACCGAGCGCATGGCATCGTAACTATTCTTACATCTTCTCATTTGATCAAGCACCAATCCACACACGTTTTCTCAAACTCTTTTCTCGAATATTATCCCAGATTCATATTTATGTGCACCCCTTTAAGGGCTCTTGCTTCCTTGGAGATGTGGATGAGAATCCAATGCACGATTCTTACACGTTGCAGCAGATTGTCCTGTCTCCGACATCATGCATCGGACTAGGTGGTCTTGAATATAGACGGTTAAGAACGAACCACCATGAAGCGCAAAACGATGAAACTTGCTTGCGGCGATCTCCCACAGCAGCCGAGCTTGACGCCTTCAAAGTAACACAGAAGACTCCCCCTTATCCATCTGCACCGATTACACAGAATTCGACGCCCGATCGATAGATAGCGTATATACGTGGAAAGAGAGAGAAGGGGGAGGGAGGGTTAGCAAAGACAGCAAGCCAGCGATGCCATAAGCATTTCCTCGACCGTTCTCTCTCTATATGTATAGCTATCTATCAGATAGATACATACGCACGAAGGGAAGTGAGAAAAATTAGAGCGCAAGGCTGGAACTGAAGCTTAAAAGCCCTCCTCCACCGTACGGTATCTGCGGGGAATCCTCTCCCCCTCACACTGCCATTTCATTACTTGTATGTGTATATATATATATATATATATATATTGCAACTAAAGTGACAATTGGTTTTGATCTTGTTCATTTTCTTGCATCACCTGCCACCCGAAAATTGGATTTAATTTCCAATTGACCGATTGACTTCGATTTACATACAACTCGAGTAGTTGACATTGGCCAAAAATTACTGCATGCACGGCCCACTATTCAAAAGTTTAGACGAAATGTTATTAATTCTTGTTCGGATCGGATTGACAAATTTAATGATAAATCTCTTATTTATTTGTGAATCGATAGCAATTCTCAATGGTTCAATACGGTTCTTTGTTTCCCTCCCTTTTTTTCCTGTGAAAAGAAAAGAATAAAAAAAACAAATTTCCTATTTTGTAATATTTTAAATCTACCGCGTTTAGACAAATTAAGTGTGTGTGTGTGGACTAATTAATCAATAGGTTAATGATGCATCGACGTTGACCTTTTCCCAATAATTATACTTCCCTCTCTTCTATCATGCCTCGTTTGAAGGCACTTAAGTAAGATCCATTACAATATGCTGATATATCTCTGATATAAGCACATTTCTTACAGAATATGCAAAAATAATAGCTTTACACGATATGTGAAGAGAGTTCGATGACCGCCCTCGTTTTATATGAAACATAGCATTAAGATCTCGTTTCATTTAGTTAACTTAATCCGATCATAAACATATATATAATAAGTTCTTGTAACATTTGAGATTATGGGCAATATGATCGATCAGTGGATGCTTTGTACTATTGATAAATATATATATATATATATATATAATGTTTGATAAATCTTCTTATTCGACGAGGATCGAACTCGGCACCTACTGATTTACAAGTCGAGAATGGTATCACTGCACTGAATCCATTTTCTCCTCGATTTGAGACAAACTTTGTTTTCCTCCTTGAATTGTGAAATGTGAGAAACAACAGGCCGATCAATTCAAGGGATCATATCCACCTCAGCATCATGGGTTTGCTCTCCCCCACAAACTATCCACTAATTTTTGGAACCTAAACTATTTGCGTATACAAATGAAAAACCAATAATATATTTATATGTATCTCAACATATATATATATACATACATACACGCACTTATATACATTGCCTTTGATTATATATATATATATATATTATATATAGTTTTGGTGTTTGACCTCTATGGTATGTATCAATAATTCTAATGAGAGCAAATTACACCTCATGCCATCCTGCCTTGCTCGAAGCATAACGTTGTATTTGCGTTAGCTTATAAGAGGGAAAATTAGTACACTAAGGGTCCTAAGATTACTTTACTTCTCGAGTTTATTTTTTAATCGTGAAACTCCGCTTTCGTGACTTTACTTCAACCAACGACTCCTTATAACATGCCGTTAAACCATACTGACGTGAACGCGATGACATCAGTAAAATGTTGACGTAGTAATGACACGTCATGTGCTATGCCATTATCTTAACGCAAAAAATCTTACCCGTTACGTGACACGGTTTACAACTAACTAGAAATGAACGCAGATTGCCCATGGAATATTTCTACATGCCGACTCCTCGAATATAAATTCATAAAATATGATGAAAAAAGTTTTTTTCCCCGATATTACATAAAATAATGTTGTCATATATATATATATATATAAATAGATAGATATATGTGTGTATTATACGCTTGTTCAAAGTTTGCAAGCCATCATCCATCCATGGGAGAGTAACTTCTGAGCCACTCAAATGCAAGCATACTTGTTGCAACTAAGCAAACTTCCCCTGTACCGACACGTCTTCGGTTGCCCCCTCCTCGAATATCATACATATATATATAGAGAGAGAGGGGAAATTTAAAATTAATGAAATTTGTATAAGTGAACGGACCAATCTAGTTTAAATTTAGATTAATTAAGATTTATTCAATTTCTAGATAGAGGAGAAACCGTTGAAAGAGAACGAGCGAACCACCTCCCCTTCCTTTTCTCCACACGATTTGAAAAATAGAAAATTTCATTTGATAACATTGTATTTCCATGGCAGACAGTGCAAGAGAATCGATCAAATTATTGAAAAATCATCGCAATTTTCTCATTTTAATTGATACGTGTACGTGTGTATATGATCATCATTTTCGTCAACTGGCAACACATAGCCAATGCATCCGTAGTTTAAGCTGCAGCATAGGACCCACCTAACTATTCACAAGTGGAAACCCACTTTCTAGTTCTTCTCCAGGGGGATCCGACCACGAGTGGGGGGGAGAGTTGTAAGTCTCGAAAATTCGGGTAGCTGCACCAGTTCTGACCGGTCAAGAGCCCCCCGTCGTCGTCGTCGTCGAGTATCTGGTTTCGAGATGCTAATGAGGAATCCGAGATGACCTTTCTCCGATTCCGATCATGAATGATGCAGGAGGCAAATTGCAAGCTGTGACACAGAGCTCGGCCGTCCGAGCAATGGTGATCTGCAGACGTGCCCTTTCCAGTCAGTGCCTCGGGCCCGTTCGTTGCCGCTGCAACTCTGAGCTCGTGGGACACAGTCGATAGAACCCGTTGGACGTATCAAATCAAAGGCCATGGCTAGTCATCTAATTACGGACACCTCAACACATTTGCAGTGTGGGCGTGGGGAAGTCGCAATCTCTCAAATCAACAGTATGCTCTCACTTTGCCCATTCCCACTAATTCATTAACCCGTTCTCTGTGTCTGTCCAAATTGAACCTCCCTTCACTATTATAGTCAATTTTCATTATCAATTGTTATAGCCATATGAATAAATATATTCTTGTCTTAAAATATTTATACATACATATATATATATATAATGTCTACTTGCAAATTACCATGGACGGATTTGAGGGATGTCGACTAAAATCGCCCATCTCTCTCTCTCTCACACACACACACACACATATATATATATATTATATGAGAAATAGTAAAATACTATATAAATTTTATCAATTTTACCAATTTTTTAAAATTAAAATTTCATTTTCATCCATTTGTGATATGACAGCACTACAAATCTCGTCATCAAATCAATTTTGGGGGAGTGGAATTTGTCAAGAGAATGGAGTGAAGGCCAAGTACGGAGTCGATGCTCCACATGTCTCTAATTTATTGCATCAAATGATTGAAATTTCGGTTCACAGATTGCAGGTTTCCGGAGGGTTGACTTTCACTGTACACTTCGAAAGCAAAACCCATGGACGGCAATCGATCAGTTGACTTTTTTTTGGTTGGGGTGGGGGCTGGTCCAAGTAAGCGGTTTGGTCAGGATTATTTGAGGCGTCGGATGGGGATTATGCTATAACTTGTGCTCTTAATCTCAGATTTAGAAGCTGTGAGGTGATGCCATCCATCATCAGTCGGTCGGGACCGACCACGCTCGAGAAAACCGAAATTGGGCCTGAAGGGGGAACTGATGGGTGCTCGACGATCGACCGATCGGGACTGATTATACGGGCCCTGTATAAAATCAATAGCAGATATCATTTTCTCTGCAATGAAGAGCACGAACGTGATATTAAGCATGAGTTAGTGGAGTGAGAATACCGCCATCGGCTGTATTAGTCAGCGTTGACAGGAATCATTCATTAAATATGATTGCCCTTTGGGCATCAAACTGGGCATGAAGTTGAGAGGTTTACCCATAATTTCTTTTTTCCGAGGTAAATTCGAGCGGATCCGTTGGTTGGCTTGGATGGTTCCGCATCCCATCCTCACCGGCAAGATTTTGAATTGGAATCTTGTGTGAGATCTTTCTTACCCTAAGCTGGCCGATCCCACGTTAGACATGGAGATTAGTCTGAGACACTGTCTGATTTCTAAATGTTCAGGTGATTCTTAATTCGGAGATTAAAGGTCATGCTAAAGTCCTCGATGAGAGAACATCATAATAATTGTGCGGGTTGTTCGATAAGATTAACATAATCTCCCACTTCAGATTCGATATTCAATAATTATTCACCGATTGTCTCGGTGAGAAGTCATGTTGCCGATCACGAGTGAGCAGCCCGTTTTCCATGACCATCAAAATGAGAAGAAACTCATAGCCTCTATCATCTATGTCTCAGAATGAAAATCACAGACTCCTCTTAACTTTCCCGCGGCTCGACAAAGACCGCCGTGGTTCTTGCAGGAATGGTAAAGGATCCCGAGGATGCTTCGTAGACTGACTTCTTGACCAACTCATCCGCCGATGCAACCTGCACCACACACGAACATTACGAGAACGTAAGAGCTTGCGATTCAGTCATCTTCCATCTCATCTACCCTGTGGAGCTTAGGAAACAGAACCGACTGCTGAGGGAGGGAACTGAAAAACAGAATGTACATAGACTGGACTGAGGTGATGTGTTCGGTTTTCACTGAAAAGCATATTATTGAAATCATGGTATAAGGAATGCACCGGACGCATGAGAACAGCCAACCGCACATGTAAGTAAACTGGATGATAACTGGTAGATTCTTGCATCGAACCCTTGCTTCAAACCAGATCCTGCTTCCTAGCAAAATCATAATTTTAAAGAGCTTCTCTTTTACTTTTGATAAGAGCTTCTACTTTCAAGATTATTTCCTTGACTAACAGGAAAACCCAGTTGAATCCTTTTTACCAGTCGAATATATATTTCAGCTGCCTTGCTCAGGTCAGACTCATGAACAGTTCTTTGAAGTTATGTTATGTAATAGAGATCACAATCACTGATTCACTAATTTACCTGTACGGGATGTAGCTGAAGGGTTCGAGCTCGCATTAAAGGGCTAGCGAATGAAATCTCAACTGGGATTGCGTTGAAAACCACGACAATGTACGAGAATCTGTTACAAGACGAAGCCCAAAATGAAAATTAGTCATCATCTTAGATTAGCCAAAATACTGCAAAATTTAGCTTCACCCACAGCGGGTCCAGCTGGGTCAGACCGGGGACACCTTCATAGCCATCTTCAATACTCATGACTATCACACCCGGGATTGATGATGGACCAGTGTTTAGGAAGCGAACACGTTCCTGAAGAAATAATTCAAAGAACTAGGAAATAATCTCACTTTCTCAGTCAGTTCTATGTTCATGTTAATGAACTCATTAGTTCCCAAACCTATATTTTCTGGAGCATTCTATGTATGGGAAAGAGAATTCACCTGTATTGCATTAGCTGTTCTCAGACGGAAGAGAGGCGAAGAGTACCTTATCCGTAATACATCCAAAAAATTATTTACAGCAGCAAGAATGTGACTTTTACCAGGCTTGAACAATGCGTCTGCAAGTCTTGGTTTTATTCTAGACACAAAAAAAATGTTCAGTGAATGTTTATCCACAATCAACCAGACCAATATGATATTGCCCTACATATAGAGAAGCCATTCAAAATGCAGTTATGCAGATATACTTACAAAGGCCAGTCTTTCCCATTTTTCTCTTTTGGAGGAAGACCAACTCCCCAGTTGTTAGAACTGTAAGTGAAGTCAAGCCTAGGGACATTGGAAATACAATATTCACGTCATGATCAAACTTATCAGTTTTTCAAGGAAATTCTCAACAATGAAGAATTGTAGATTGAGAAAAATATCAAACCTGTTAAACCAGTCACCCGAGTTGTATGAATCTCTATCAAGTGATTTGGAGCGCAGCATCTCATCGCCACAGTGGAAAAATGGGATACCCTTTGGAGAATCACTTACTGTGAGATTCAATATGGAGAGATAATGCTGAAGAAATAGATACCAGGTCCAAAGAGATCTCAGGAAAAGAGAGTTTCTAATGAAGGTTGGAACCTGAGCGAGTGCTACCATGCTAGTTGCCAAATGATTTATCCTGCATCTCTCAGAAACAGAAATCTCCATAGGAGTCTGAAAGGTAGAGACAAAGGTTGCAGGAAAAGCTACAGTAAAAATTCCAGTTTCCTGCTCATGTTAGGTGCTTCCAGCAAGACTGTTCAGTCATACCTTCATGCTTATGATGTCGAATAGGGTCTCGTTATCATGAGCAGAAACATAATTTACCTAGGAGAGAAGAAACTTTGAATGCTTAAAGGCTATTTTCTATTTACAAGAGCGGTTATGTACATGAATTCAATCAAAGGATGATGAATAACTGACATTCAGAGAAAAGCCATATAAAGGTACTACAGATTCTTACTGTCTCTGTTGGACAAAGGGTATATGCAACAGGTGTTCCACCATATGTTAAAACCTCAGATCCCTTAACCTGAAAAGGTTTAACTTATTAAATTAGTTACTCAATATATATAAATATAATATCTCATTTGCTCAACAAGAGTAGAAAAATGAATGGATTAAAAAGATTGTGAAAATTGCTCTAGTGTTATAAAGCAATTCTGTTATGTCCATAAGTTTCTTTCCTTCATAGGAGAAATTAGCTCATGTAGCAAAAAGATAAAAAGGAATGCCAGAAGGTGGATTGAGATCACAACCATTAAATGACCATATAAGAATGAAAGAAATGAACCAAGCACGAATCTAATAGAAACAGCATGAGCACACCTCTTTGCCAGCAGAATCTGTAAAAATGAAGTCCCTCAAATTTCCAGCCATCCCAACCTGAATCATAAGAGGATACTCATTCAACGGAAATTAGTAATCAGACTGAGAAAATATCCTCATTCAGAGCAATATTAACGGTTAGGGAAACTAATTTGAAGCAAACTATCATCTAGAGGCCTCAAGAGCACCCTCTTAAGCCAACCATCCCAAGAGGATAACCTGTATATGATCCTTTGATGAAGCAAGCATGAGTTTCATGTTAGCCTCTGTGCCATGGTCATGTCCATTTGGCTGAAAAAACAGGTCTCTTGGTTAATAATTTATCCATCTAAATACTCTCATATTTTTCTAACGAAACAGCATTAACAAAAATAATGTGGCATCAAGCAGAAAACCCCTCTCGAAGAAGAAACATATGTTGATTGTACTGCTAGTGTTTTCACAGTAAAAGAGAAACACAAATGTACAGATAATATAACCTGCAAGAGCAAACCAGTGACAAAGCCTTGCTGAAGGGGATGGCCAAATGGGGATCCTCCAAGCACAGCATCGCGAATCCGATCATTAAAGCTGCAGAATAGTGACATCAATATCTAAAAACAATTGCTTTATTGAATTGACCCTGATCATTAAATTAAAATGAAAATATTACTAGGAAGAGAGTGTGGTACCTTCCGATTCCCGTTCCAGGAAGATTGAATTGTGATGCGTTTATACCTCGTCCATTTTTTGCAACTTCACCAAAGTCCCATCCTTCCCCATATCTGAATAAAAAAGCTAGCTCATATTTTGCAGCACATGGAATCATCAGTAGAGAGACCATTTTCCACAAGCAAAAAGAACAGATAACAGCAAATTAGCAAAGCTGAAAAATGCTCCAGTTTGGCAATGCTATGTACTTACATGTAGATACTTGAACCATCAACTCCATCCCTCTCCTTTGATAAGCCCAGAAGTGCTGTTTTTGCTTTCATCTAAGCAGAAAATAAGAGAAAGGTCCTCAACTCTGTCCTGATGAAAGGTGCAAGTATTGGACATGCTTATGCTACAGCTCTTTCTTTCAACTAAGGGAGACCCTCAGGATCACATCATCTCATGCACTAGTTATATGAGCAATCCCCAAGGTAAATCTGTATTAAGTAATATTAAAAAAAATTCATATGACGTTTTTTCATCCATGCGAATTTCACATGGCACCACAGAAACTGAAAGATGGTGATGAAAGAACTGGTACATACCATTGTGCATTTCATTATGTGGCCCATGAGATCAACTCTGAACCCGTCAACCTGATAATAGTAAAATCCATAAGTTAAAATTAATGGATCAAGGCCTTACAGTAGGTCTTGAATCCGTCTTCATTTCTTGTTCACAACTAAAACCCGTGAACAGCAAATGCAACATTTCAAAAGTACCAGAGATCTTAAAAGATTATTATATTTAAAGTCTGGATGCATGAAACCTGACTTAAGAGAGGAAATTTTCAGGGATAATGACGAAAATAATAATTGCTAATTATAAAACAGAACAGTAAATTTTTCATCAGATTTAAGGTCCGAGAGGTACTAGTTCAACTATCTTACAGGCAACAATAAGCAGCATTTAGTCACCTTATAGTTGACTACCCAATGAAGAAGATCATCAATGATCAGTCTCTCAACCATAAAATGCTCACTTGCAGTGTTATTGATGCAGGTACTATGTTCGATGCCGCCATCCTTGTTCCTCCTCAGATAATAACCTGGAACAATCTGCAGTGAACTCAAGTGTTTACTGAGGAATCTCATCAAAATTTAACTTGTGCATTAGAGTAAACTATGAAAATGTAAATAAAATAAATAATATATGAGGTAGGTGAATACCACCTTATCAAGAACAGAGCTCACATCAGAGGGCCCACTTCCATGCACATGATTATACACAACATCCAATACAACACACAGACCAACTTGATTGAGTGCCTGTGATGGAATAAATAAAAAATATATATAAATGATTATGTTCTCAATAAAATCTAATTCTAACCAAGAATACTGATATGGTGCGACTGAAGCATAGTATGCAAGAAGAAGGGGAAAAAAGTAAACCAAGATGAAACAGCTTGCATTTGAACTTCATACTAGTTCATTTAATGAATGGTTTAGGTCTTCCTGAACTCAAAATTCTAGTGTTTATTCTTAAATTCCATTCTGAAAGCAGGACCTTTGTGGCCAGACCTTAACCATCTTTCTGAATTCAATGACACGGCATGGGCCATTGGCATTACTAGCATAGCTTCCCTTTGGCACCCCCCAGAGAACAGGATTGTACCTTCATAGGATTCATTACAAAAATTAATGATTCAAGCAGACAGATCGTGAAGCAGTTGTTCTTCTCCGTCCTTTTTTTTTTCTTTCCATCCTGCAGTAGGAAACTTACCCCCAGTTATATCCATCTTCCTCTTGGATTGCTGTAATGCGAGCTTGTTGTTCCTCCGAATCTGAAGGCAGCTGTTCCAACTTCTTGGTATCTTAAGAAACGTTATAGGAAAAAATATTTAGATAAAGTTCAAAGGTCTCTGCCAACAGGTCCAATGTCCAGGAGAGATTTTTTTTTTTTGAGTAGTCAATAAATAAACTTCATTAAATGTCCAGGAGAGAAATTGTAGTTGCCAAAGCTAACATGTTTATTGTTAACATGTTTTAAGTGTGTATTTACCGTGTTTATTGTGTTAATTGTGTTAATCGTGTACCAAGTAAATGACATATTTAGACACATTTAAGTTATATGGGTTAAACAAGTCATGTCATGTTAACCCATAACTTAGGCAGGTCGTG
This sequence comes from Sonneratia caseolaris, assembly GCA_900006705.1. Lineage (NCBI taxonomy): Eukaryota > Viridiplantae > Streptophyta > Magnoliopsida > Myrtales > Lythraceae > Sonneratia > Sonneratia caseolaris. The sequence continues at coordinate 987,360 of CXYZ01007957.1, forward strand.
TTCTGGTTAGGCATTCTTTACCCATTTAATAAACAGGCCATGTACAAGTCAAGAGTTTTCTAACACAACATCGATTGCTGGGCCTAAACTAAACGAGGTTAGGATGTCCAATTATTGCAATAGTGAAGAGTCAATTTTCATGACAGAAAAGCCTTACCAACAAACATCCATTTATCCTTCTCATCATCAACACCAGCAAATTGGAAAGACGGCAGCAAGTGGATGTGCGTAAGACCAGCCCCAGATAGTTTCTTTAGATGAAGCATGCCCGATGAATCCTACCGGAATGAATGGTGCTTTATTAGCAAATAAACACAGTACTTTAAAGGGGGGAAAATCCAATGTAAAACTCAAGGAGCTAATGAAAAAATAAGAATAGGATGCTTGCATATCATTGTATGCACCCCAGCTCTCATTACACTTCATCTAAAAGTAATACCTCCAATGTGAAGGCTAGATAACCACCACGAAGTTCTGGATCCACTGAATTGTCATTTATGCTGTAGCAGCATGAGAAAAGTACAAATAGTTGCAAATTATAACAAATCAGAAGCAATATAACTTCCTCAACACATGAAACTACTATGAGCATTTTGAACAGTTTGAGACTCCAGTTATGATGATGGAAAGTCCACCATAATTCTAGAATGCACAAGAACTGTGCAAAACAATTTAGCATATCTATCAATACTGGGATTCCATACAAAAAGATTTCTGTATTGCAGAAGCAACAAATAATTAGAAGAGCTAGTCTTGTGCTTGAACCAACCAAAAAATTCATTTAATAGAGGATACCTCTCATTGATAAATTATGAATTTGTTTAGTACTAGGATAGCCAAATTGATAAACCTGTGAGGGGTGGGTTTGTGAAACCTGTCAAACATCTACCTGAAATCCCTTATGTGCAACTCATAAATGCTTATATCAGAGAAAGATCGTAGCTGTGGTTTCTCATTCACTAAATTATCCCATTGTTCAGGTTTTAATGTGTCAGAATACAGGTCCACTATAAGGGTCCTCCTCCCATCTGATGAAAGCCTGCACTCAGAAAGAAATAACAAAATCATCCTGAAAATCTCTTTTCTTTACTTAACATATATGAAGACAACTTAGTCAACTTGAAGTAGGTTTTTTACCAAATTAAAGCGACAGACATACCCTCTAGCATAAGGATCATTAGCAAAGCAGTTCTCAACTTGCATGGTACTTGAGTGATATACGCAAACTTCATACACATAATAGCATCCTTCCCAATGTCTGGGGCCTCTGATGTGCCAAACTCCACCAGTTTCCTCAAGCTGGACCGTCTCCAGCAGATTCAAGCCCAAGGGATCGCTGTAAATGTGAGCTTTGACATTCTATTCTAACAGGATATATGAAGATAGTGTTATTGGTCAGAAGCTAAATTCAAAAGAGATGATCCTCAGAAATTTATAGATGGATACTTGTGAGGTTGGAGCCCAAAGGTGGAAAGAGATTGCTTCTTCAGAGAACACAGCACCAAGGGGACCAGTGTATGAAAACAACTCGTCCAAAACTCCAGGTAGTTGAAGACCAGTAGCACTGCAGCATTTCCCATCAACTGTTCATGTCAAATGCAATGTGATCTTTCTTTCGTTCTTCTGCATATTTCCTGAGAAGGGTCTACAAGTGTAGGTTTGCAGTTCTTACATCCAAAAGTGGCAACTGCCAGTTGACATTTAAGGAGACCTCTCACATCAACATCAGGGGGCAACTGGTAAGCTTTGTAGTCTCGAATATGAGGAAACTTTTCAATAACCTAACAGTATTCAGTCAAAGATTGTGAAATCCCAAGATCTGATTACTAGAATAACAAACACTGCTTTAAACAACAAAGTTTTCCTTCTTTTACTTTTACAGGAAGCCCACCCGATTGCTCAAGTTTGATTTTCTCTTCATAGCCTGTTCTCATACAACATAACAACAAAGATGAGCAAATGTATCAATGACAACAATCATAGGCTAGAGCAACCATATACTGACCTTGAATACCATCATTGTTCGACATGGTTAATGCTGCAGTTCTGCTAGCATATAAATAGCACAAAACATCTCCATCAACATCCCAAGCAATCAAGAATTCGCTAACCCAATATGCTCTTGAATAAAATAAGCTATCCTGCAACTGATCACGGTTCAGGCATATCTCAGAGCATGAATAGAGTGACATCATCTATTACCATAAAAGTCTAGTAAATCCAATTTTATCCATGTTTGGCCAAATAAAACATTATCCATGTTTAATTACAACATAAATTTCCAACCAAGAGACCGGGCCTCAACAGGGCTTCTTCCTTGATGAGTGAAAGTTATTACATCCATAAATCACTTTAAGATAATTCTTCCTTTCAACGTAAAATGCTTTGATGTGGAAACCTCTAGAAAATTTGAACCATGCACAAGAACAGAAGTTCTCTTAACCAATTTCCACGGAGTCCCTGACAAGAACATCCCATGAAATGGCTTACATTGCTTTAGGACAAGAGGGTTCCCATCTGTCACAAATTTGGCATAAAAGATGAATTTGCTTTGGCAAACCATGAGGAACTCAAAGATTTCGAGGAATTCATTGCAGGGACATTTTAGGCCAAATTCCACCTTAAAATCCAACTCTGATAGATTCCGGTGGACTGGGGTCTGCTACTCACGACCTCTGGAGTTACAAATTTAGCATCAAAGATAAATTTTTTTTGACAAACCATCAACAGGACCTCGAAGATTGCAAGGAATTCAGCACAAGGACTTTCAAGGCCAAGTTCCACCTTAAAATCCAACACCAATTGGTACCAATGAAGGAAACTCCTTGTAAAATATTATTTTCATTTATCAACCAAATTCCACCTCTAGAGTCTGGCATTTGGAAACCCTGGATTCAGAATTTCAATGCATCACATTGAACATCATTAGATGCTAGGCACACCTCAGAATCCCTGGAACTCATGGAAACCACACCACACACACACAAAACATGTGAGACTTCAATATGGCAGATTCCTGGCCTTCCCAATCCATCTCCTAGGGAAACCCAGAACGACTAGAATCCCTGATGATTCCAAGCGCAACACCTCTGAACTCCTGAGATGGTACGGGGCTCTCAGCAACTGCGTCATACAACAGAATCCTGAAATTCCCCACGCCAGTCTTTAGGTGTCAAACGAAACTCGGACCTATGAGACCCACTTGAAAAATACCAGCCACATCACTTCAGGATCCATGGTTACCCCCACCCCAAAGCGATATTCTACTGTGACACAATTACTGACACCTCCCTGGCCCCCAGCATTGCAGGATTGTCAGTGAGTATCCTAGAATTTCTTATAACTAAAGGCAGGAAATGGCATTAATAAGTGAATCTGCGCATTTCTCGGAGAGTTTTGACATCCACTGATCAAATACAGAACACAAGGTCAGCTGACGCACTTCACATACGTGATGTCAAAGTATTAATAAGACTTAACAGAATCAGACCAACATGGTGGTCGATTTCATGCACCAATTTCCGGTAGCATAGCATCTTGAGAATTAGGATCCACGTTCCGCATTTTCTTTCGCCCAGTTAAAACTTTCTGTTTCTGAAAGTTCTATGCGATATAAAATATCGAACCTGACGAGTTGACTCGGGAGCTTCAGTTGACATGGCGTGGCAGCGTAACAGGACCCCTCGCCCGTTAAAAGAAGCTATAGTCTCTGTGATAGGACAGGGGAGAGGATGGAAAGCAATTCCAGCTGTTGGGGTGGGACGGCAATGGCGCCGTGGAAACGGCAAGCGCGGGTAACGGTGAGTAGGATTGAGGAGTTGGGCACTTATGGTTACGGCCTCTGGTTTAATCGGGGATGGAAAGAGAGGCAGCTGCAGAGACTTCATCGGAGTTCGGCTCGCTCTTATCTCTGTATCTGTGAAGCGGAAGAAGATGGCGATGGAATACTATATGATGCTGACCGTTGCTTCCGGGCCGAAAGATCTTTTACTTTGCCCATTTCTGCACACCACCCACGCCCCCCC